>JANHJO010004097.1:61737-73594 GCA_032468235.1 Pseudoxyrhopus heterurus
TACTATTATTATTGTTGTTGTTATTGTTGTTATTACTGTTGATTTAATCTTCAATCCGATTCACAGTCTGGGACTGGTAAAAACTTACAGTTCAAGTGCTAACCAAGGACCTAAGAGCTATTAAGTTAGCATCTGAGTATGTAGGCAGTTCCGAGTAGGGTATTATTATTATTATTATTATTATAGAATAGCATGCCAGCTTCCAAGAAGGGCAAGAAATCATTTCAGAATGACAGAAAACTAACTCTGAGAAGTGTCATCCTAAATGATTATGTGATACATTTTATAGCCAAAGAAATATGAAGAAAATGCTATTTATCTTTAAAATCTTTGGATTTATTTCTGCATTGTCCTTCTGTTGTAGAAGATGTGGGGAAGGGGTTCTGTTGACTAACATCGTGGTAATATTCATAATCACACTGGAGTCTTATGTATGCTTTTGAAAGTATAGCAGAAAATAATGCATATATATATAAAATTTGTTTTGTGTTATTTTTCTGAGGACTTTAAATCATGACATTATCTCATTTGCTCCCTCAAACTACTCAGTGGCTGGGTTTGTAGAACACCCTTTGTTGCTGAATCAATCCATTCATGGGGTTTTTAAAAAGCCTTGCATTACAAACCAATGAAATGGATTGCATTCATATGGTATGTTAAAGCTGTGGTGGAAAACTCACCCCAATCAACATTTGGAGAGGATTCAACGATTGTTTTATTTTTCTACAGTCATAAGGTTACAGAGAGTGATTAATCTTTTGCATCCAGATATCAGCAAAACCCCAAGATGACATACTGTAGATATTGATCAAAGATAGATTAAGCATGTGTAAAAGACCCTATGTACAGAAAGAATAGTTTTCCATATGATAAAGGTACAAGATAAGAGAAAGGAAGTCACAAATATCATTTAAAGTGTAAAGACAAAGGAAGAGAGATAAAGAAGTAACATTGCCTGGACAGTCTTTGCTAAAAGCAAACATTCCATGGGTATTTAAATAATTGACAACATATTGGCATAATTATAAAATTCCATACTGAACAGAACTACCAAAGCATACAACTAAAGGCATATAAGCAATAATATCTGTATATAAAAACAATTGTAGAGAAGTATGATTTTGAACAATTAAAAACAAATTTCTTTTGTTCTTTGTAAGATAACCCCCTCCTCAAAATCTACCCCAACCAAGCTGCCTCCTGGAGTCATGACTGGAGATTTTAAATGCAAAAGTTGGGCAGCTCTTTCTCTGAGATAATCCAAAGATTCCTACTGTGGAAGACCATAGTTTGGGGCTACCCCTAAATCAGTTTCCATAGTTTTTTTTATATAATCAGACTTTTTTCTTTACTGTCTATGCTTAGCATTGCCAAAAATGATTTGGCGAGCAATACTGGGCTACAGTTCAGCATCATTAGCTATTGCGGATATTTAGCAAACTATGATTAAGCCAATAATGCCTTGTGCAATGCATTAACTCAACTACACCTTTATGCATTTTTGGACTAAAATAGGCTTGTTCTGCCACGGAGGTTCCTAGATTATCTGGAGGTCTGCACACAAGAGATACTTCATTGCTTCTGTAGCTAAGTAAGATTTGCAACATTTCTTTTGTAAAAGAACCAGAACAGATAGACTGGAAGAGTAGATTGAGACAGGAAGCAGGCCAAAGTTAAAACAAACACACTCTTGCTTCATATTTTCTCATGATGTGCCAGAGCTCCTGGTGTCTTGTACAAACGGCAAACATTCCAAACAGATCTTGAATTCCAAGATGTATTTATTTGTTTCATCAGACACAATTTTGGCTGGTTGTGCTTTACTTTTACTATTTGGCTATATTTGCACTCCCTGCTGCTGCCATTTTCCTTTTTCATCTTCTGAGTAGTTACTTCTGGGTTCTTTATTCTCTGGGTAGATTCTACCGCTCCTGCTCCGGTTCTGCTTTTATCCATGTTCTGCATCACTGAAACAATTAGATTTGTTATATTTTCCACAGCATGGATCAGAGGTGGGCTTTCTGTCCTCTTTACTTTTTAAAATCTTGCCTCTCTCTCATCTCATCTACTTCACACTTGGAAAGATATTTAATTACTTTAGGAATTTGCTTTTTCTCTAGCAGAAAAGGTCAGGACCTGCCTAGGTCAGGCCAGTATGCTTCCCCCCCCCCATAGCCACCTTCTACATTTAAAGCTCTCCAGGTATGTGAAGTTACATCTCCTAGTATTCACAAAAAGCCCTGGTACTGATAAAGATGGCTGAGTGATGGGAATTATTATCCAGTAAAGGAGAAATTGGTTTGTTGGGATTGGCAGTGGTTTCTCAGGAGTTCAAACCACAATTTCTTTTTGGAGATGACAGAGGCTGGGTTTGACTTTCTGTATGCAAAGCCTCTCCCCTATACTAATCAACATTCTTACAATCTCTTCCACTGATCTCTTGATTTTGCTTCCGTAACACAAAACAGAGCAATATGCATGGGTTTCCGACACTCTTTAAACACTGACCTAGACTAACTACTTGGTCCTTTGAAGAACATCCTTTCACTATGCTTTGAGACTCATGTTTCTCCTTGGGTACCATCTTTCTATATAGATGATGAAGATGACGATGATGATGATTTTCCTGTCTGATGGCCTACCAGGTTATAAAATTATTCTCAATATGGTAATAGAAATCAAAAACATATAATCTTCCTTCCCACTGAAAAAAATTGGATCACTTTTCTCTCTAACCCATGATACAATCTTTTTGAGAGAATATTCCTTCTTTCATTGCCTATGAGCTTCCCTAAACAGAAACCTTTTCATGACCTTGTGGAATACTGATAGAGGTAAAACCAACCTTATCTTCAGGATAGGTTTTCTAGAAAAGAGGGGCTATCACTGAGATGGGGTCTTGGAGTCCTTGATGTTGACATCCTCACCCTAGGGATCTGAAGCAAACTGCTCTCTCTCTTGTTGAATGAATAGATTCCACAAGGAGAAGGTGATCTTGCAGATATCCAAGTATTGACATGAATGACTTTAAAGGTGACAACACGCACCTACAGTTGTATCCAGAAGCCAATTTGCAATCAGTACGGACCCTGTAGTAGAAGTACTATATGAGAAAAATAAACTGAGCTTGTTATTAATTGGGCTATTTCATTCTGGATCAGTTGAATCTTGTGGGTGATCTTCAAAGTGGGTGACACTTCCCATGTAGTGTGAGTTGCAGTAGTCCAAATGACAAGGGCATATGTTGAAACTAGGGCCCCTGATCTGGCACAGAAGCCTTCCTAGCTGATCAGCAGAGTTATATAATTTGTCAAGAGTTATGTTGTTAGAAAATAACTGCTGTTCTAGGCTTGGAAATGGAACCCTTTCAAGTTGATTCTTTTGTTTTAAAATGTTAAAGCTCTAATTCTTTAAGAACTTTGATTCTTAAGTGTTTTGGTAAAATAAATAAGTTGTTAAGCCCTGTATATATATTTAAAGTATCTTAAAATTCTCATGAATGGACTGAAATGTTGTTATGGGCTAATCAGAACTGACATCTCTTACCTGGATCAACATAATTATAAATAGAGCTGTGAATAGTATTTCAGAGGTAAGTCCTTAGGTCTTATTGAGAAAGTCGATCTGTGTTTGGGCATTCAATCATGTAAGACTCTAGATGCAATCTGAAGTGGTACAACTTCAAAGAAAACTGGGTTAGTATGTACTGACTAGGCTATAGTGCTGACATAAAACTCAATTGGTGTGATTGAGATGTGGCAGGTTATTGAATTCAATTGCTCTTATAGGCTGGCTTATTTTTAGAGTACAGATAACTTGGAGCTTTTATTTATTATTTATAGTACATTTACGCTGCTTTTCATCTAAAAAGGCTCTCCGGACCACTTTCATAGGATCAATGAAAGAGGTTAGTCCCTATCCACAAACCAGCAGTCTAAAAACTGTAACCCAAGGGAAAATGAATGAAGGGGAAGAAAACATTTGGCGCAAATTCACAATTTTAACTAACTTTAGTCTGTTTACAGTGCAAATGGGTGGAATGGAGAAATATCAAGATTGTCTCATAAACATTCAGTTTGCGTCACCTTTTGCTTGTTTAAATGTTGGGGGATGAGTTCAAAAACAACCCCAGTTAAAACTTCTGAATTTGATCTGATTGTTAAGAACATCCACCCAAAAACAATCGAGGAATTAATCAATTGAATTAAAAATCTAGCAACTTACTTTCAGCCTAAATAAGAGGAAAGAGTTTGTGAAAATAGAAAGTGGAAGCATTTTATGAAATTAACAAACATGTTTTCCCAGTCCTATAAATGCAAGTGCCCATTGTTGCTGTATGTGTAGGGTGACCATCTATATCAGGGGTCTCCAACCTTGGCAACTTTAAGACTAGTGGACTTCCAGAATTCTGATGTGCTGTTTGACTACCTGGGTTCCAAAGACCATCGAAATTTATGGTAAAAAAATGTAAAACATTACAATCAATCTGGATTTATTTATTTAGTACATTTATATAGCCATCTCTTGTGTGCACGATTCGGGGTAGCATACAAAGTTAAATGCATCAAGAACAGTACAACAGGTAATCCCCCCCAAAAAAACAAACAAACAAACAAAAAGATAATAATTAAAAGCAGTAAAATCATAAAACATAACTTGTATGAGGACAATTTAGTTTCCCTAATAATATGTAATCTTTATAGGCTCCATACCTGTTGGAGAGAGATTGACTGAACCAGGGGGAGGAGGCAAGCAGGGAGTTAATCTGAAATCCTTATTTGGGCACAAAAGTCCAAAGTCTGACACCCTCATCTTCACGCGTTTGCTGTGGAACCTTATCTAGTCTGGTCAAGGTGTAAACTGCCAGTCTGGGAAGATTCCTGTGAAATAGGGATGAGTCAAGATATTGTTTTTCTTTGGTAGACATTAAGCCTCTTCCAACTTGATACTTATTCTGCAAGTCATTTGAGCACCTGACACATCTGGAGGTCATGAGTGTATTGTGGTTTACACATTATATCTGAGAATCTAAACAGTTATATTTCATTTAATACAGTTGTTTAAACATACCATGGCTAAGCAGAGTACAAAGCAGCTAGAACATTAATTAGACTCCAGTGCTACAAGAACATTTAAAATGGAAGTATATCTCATTGAACTTGACGGAGCTTACATCTGAATATTTACACCTAGAGATGCTTTATTGTAATTGCAATGCCTGAGTGATTGCTATTGAGCCAGATACAATAACTGTAATTGTATACCTGTAATTTCAATATTGTCTAATAGAACAAACTACATTTAGTGGTTCTTGAATATTTTCCATGTTAATTTTTCAAATACCATCTATTCTATAGTTTATAATAAGGACTCGTCTAGCACTGAACTCTCAGAATCTTTGGTAGATGGTAAAGAGGCATAGAAGAATTTGCAGAGGAAAGAACATTTCTGTTTAGCAAGCAAACATTTGATGGTTAAAGTTTCCTTTCAGCCAAGTCTACATGAACTCCAAAATTTAAGTTTGTGTTCTCTGATGTGTTGGTAGTGCAATTTTAAAATCCTTGATTGAGAGGTCTATCATATCTAACATATCTCAAGGTTTCCAGGGTGGAGAAGAGGATTATGCACAGTGTTTCTTAACCTTGGCAATTTTAAGATGTGTGAACTTCAATTCCCAGAGTGAGCTAGAAGAGGATTTTGGGAGTTGAAGTCCACACATCTTAAAGTTGCCAAGGTTGGGAAACTGTACAGTTCTGAGTTCATTTGCAAAGCAATACTGTAGTCTGTACTTTGCTATCAGCAGAAAAGCTCCTGAAGAACTCCGCTGTGTTGTAAAATGTACTGTATTGCCCACATTTCAGAATGTGTCTGGTGTGAGAATATAAATATAATGAACTGTTAATGATCCACATGTAAAAACGTGCAACTTGGGGAGAATCTTGCTAACTTATCTCTTATCTGGTTTGCTAATCTTTGGAACTTCTTGGGAAAGCAAAGAGAAGAATATTCTGTCAAGTAATTCTGTCATTGCCTGTATAAATTCAGATGAGAACATATCTGTAAAAACAGGGCCATATTCATCTTGATACCATTTTAGAAAATAGTCTGTGAAAAAGAAATATGAGCAGAACTTACATTTCAGAAAAAATGGTAATATACAGTATATGTTTTAAGTCAATATATTGACAATAATTGTTAGTTTGTACGCATGCATTTATAATGTAAAAAAACTAATGTCGGAATGGTATTCTGAAGGGAAGGCACTCTGGACCTACTTTCCCCTTTCAATAGCTGCACAAAACATTTGGTGCACAAAACTGCCTATTTTTCATAGACAATTGGCAGGCGACTGCATTGCTGTTAGATGCTGTTCTGGTGGGAAGATCTTGGGAGCCATAAAAAGAGACAGGGAAAGCTGTAGCTCTATTCCTGCTCCAAATTAAAATGCAACCGTCTTTTTCAGATGCTTTCCAGAGAATTAAAATGTTAAAGAAGGCTTTTAGTGTGTTTAGGCAGGTATCTTAGCAGGGAAGAGGATTTCATTAAAGCCTGCCTCAAAGAAATCTGTGCTACATTTTTTTCTTCAATCTGCCCTAAGAGAGGATGAGAACCATACAGAAAGATAGAGTATATGCTTGGTCTCCAATCATTCCCATATGTCTGGATGCACAGACGTTTCTTCAAATGCCTGGGTCTGAATCCTGATATAGGTTGATACAACAGTCTGTAACCAAAGAGAAAATAATGGGCTGGGATCCAAAGACTACAAAACAATTTCCAATTGTGGGTTGAGGGATGGCACACATTCTTTTCTTCTGAAGTTTCCACATGTGGATCTGGAAAATTCAGTTCAAAGGATCTTGAAGAGCAGAGCCAAGAAGTTGGCTCCTAGATGAGAACTTGGGGAGAAGACAGTTCAAGATTCTCCAAGAGCAGCCAATTTTTGTGTAATCAAACCAGCCTCCTGCATATGTTTGGCTAGACCTCCCTTCATGATCATTGTTAATTGAAGTTTATGAAAATTTGTTCCATACTGATAAGAGAGCTCCTACCTAGGGAAGTCTCAATTTTTTCATTTTTGAAACAGAAGACAGCTCTGAAAGAAGAAAGTATAGATTTTGAGTTAGTTGGGTGACTGAGCCAATTACTTTCTCTTGACCTACTTCACAGGCCTGTGGCAGGTTTAAAACTAGGGCAGAAATCTTAAGTACGCCAACTTGAATTTTCAGAAAAAATGTGGGAAATCATTGCCTTCTGAGCCCAAGTCATGAATTGTAGGAAGCTATGCAGGGCATAGAGTCAAGCTACCTCAAGGTCTGCTTTAATGGTGTACCTTCTTGGATTTTGCTACAAATGCATCTCAAGAAGTACCGGTAGTTCATCCTGTTTTTCCACGGAGGGCCTGTGCTATGGAACAGTTGGCCAGTAGAGCATAATCGTTCCTTCTTACAATTTAGGAGATGGCAGAACATTAGCCTATTAATGTTTTGTGTTTTGACACTCTATCTGTATAGCTTTACATTTTTAGTGGTTTATTGTTCTTGTATTTTTAAACCACTTAAGAGTCATGAAAAGCGTACGAGACATATACATGTTCTCTATAAAAATAAACATTCTAGCAATACAGCTAAATATTTGGATATGTCTAAACTGTAAAGTGATTCTGAGGATCTTGGCCAAAATTTGCTGTTGTGGGAAGGAATGGGTTGCTAATGATAACAAGAAGGTTAGCAAATAATACCAATGATAATCAGTGATGGGCATATCAGAGAAGTAGAGCCTTTGTATTACATTTTTTTAATGTATGGCCATTAGATTTCTCTTTTTCTCCTTTCAAAAAAACCTATTTGAATCTTCTCCCTCCTTCTTCTTTGATAGGGCACCCACTGGATTGTTGTTATTTTGTTCTTTCCCATCAACAGCTGATGAACAGTTGAGGGGAAGAGAAGAAAAGAAAAGAAAGCAGCAATTCAGACTTTGCTTTGTGACTACAGTTAATAAGCAAGATGAAATCATGTGATGGTCTTGCCCTTGATGTTCACCATTCGGCTTCTGATTTGCCTTGCTTTGCTTATATAGGCTTAGCAAGTACAAGGAACTTTTTATACCAGGAGTGTCAAACTAGATTTCATTGAGGGCTGCATCAGGGTTGTGTTTGACCTCAGGGGCTGGGGTGGGCATGGCCAGTATGACGTCACTCATGTTGGAAGCACCTGTGGTGGCCCAAGCACTCTGCCAGCGAAAACGGGCTTCCGGGCCCCGTCTTTGGCTGCAACGGTCTCCTGCAGCCCTCTGCCAGTGAAAATGGAGCTGGGGGGTCTGTGCATAATTTTATAAATAACTTGAGGCAAAAAACTTATAATATTCCTTCCTCAATCATTCCCTCCTATTTTAAGAAGTCTTAAAAGAAGACAACAATGGCTAAATAGATCTCTAAGACAAGACTGATGTATAAAGTTTGGCCTATCCACTGAAAGGCCTGACTTCTACTCCATGCATACTTCATAGCCCCTCTTGATAACTTTATAGGATGAGCAGAGTGGTCCCTAGGGTTGAAGATATCCACTCCTATGTGACAAGACCTCAGAGATCATATGGCTCAATAATATTTTCTATAGGGTAAAAATACCTACGTTTTTAATTGTTCTTCATAGTGATTGGTTTCCAGATTTTCCATCATTTGTTTTCTAGTGTCTGCATAATATTTCTTGTTCACGTTTAATATGGGCACTAACAGTGCTTTCCCTAAATACCATTATACAGTATGTTCTTTATTTGACTTTTCCAGCTTCACAAAAGATGAATAATTTATTTGCTAAAAGTTAACCTTAAATATGTTTTATATTCAAAAACATTAGGCCTAAGAGCCTGTTTTTCATTATATTCTTTTTATCATTTATTTGATAAATATTTAACCTATTTATACGATCACACAACTCATAAAATATATGTCATGAGCATGCCAAGCAGACACTGATTTTGTGTTTTGGCTCTTTGATGGTAAACATTTTCAGATGTCTGGGATCCAGCTGGAATTTATTTTAAGAATATAGTAAAACAGATAAGAGAATCCTCCATCATTCCAGATTATGAGACTGCTGTTTGAACAGAAACTTAAGAAAACTAGATTTAAAATTTAGAAATATAAATATATAATATATAAAACAAGTTGATAGGGAACTGGAATTCATACTTGGCACTGACTAACTTCAATGTCCTGATCACCAACTACACTGAGAATATAAATTTATTGGTAAGGAAGATGATACAGGGTAACAGAATATAGTTTATGTGAATTAAGATCCCAGCCTTAGATCCTGTCATCTTCAGATAAGGTTTAAGGAGGGCATAAGGCTTACTTTTGAATAAGTAAGTGTAGGGCTCTGCTTAAAAGATCTTAAGCTACCATAATGAAAACTATCTTTGGGACCTTCAGAGACAATTTAAGTAATAGACTGAGTTAGATGGAATAATGCTTCATTTGATTCAGGTCTCTTAAAACAGATTGGTTGTGAATTGTGACATTTCCTGGGTCCAGAGTTTTCCCCTCTTTGATTTTGGATGGGTAGAAATGTATCAAACAATTTAAGGGTCCTCCTAGTTTTACATCTCTTGGTCAAGGAGCAGGTGGCAACCATGGCTCAGAGGACCTTCATAGTTTTAACTTCTGCACCAACTGTACCACCTATGTTCCCCTGAAAATAAGACTAGGTCTTATGTTAATTTTTGCTCCAAAAACACATTAGGGTTTATTTTCAGGTTAGGTCTTATTTTTGGGGAAATATACTAAATGTGTCCGTCTAGTTGATGATCTTAACTGGGGCTTAAATTACGAGCATCCTGTAAAATCATGCTAGGGCTTATTTTCTGGTTGAGTCTTATTTTCAGGGAAACGGGATATTCATCTATCAGCAGGCAATGCTCATGGTCACTCGTTCACTTTTGTCATCTCATGATTGAATTAATGCAATGTGCTCTACATGGAATTGCTCTTGGTGATTATTCATCTGGTCCAGAATTCAGTGAAGTCTTTAATTATGGGCATACTTCAGGATGCCCAGGTAATACCTCTGCTCTGCAACCTATATTGGTTACTATTTTATTTCCAGGTGTAATTCAAAATGCTAATTCTTATCTATAAAACCATTCAAGGCATATGGCAAGGCCACTTATGGACTAATTGTCTATAATTATTTCTGTCTGTTCAATAAGATCCGACAATGTTGGGGTGCTCCAGGTTACACCACTAGTTAAAACTATCTAATAGGACTCAGGAGACATGTCTTCTTTGTTGCTGTTCCCTTCCTTTGGAACATCATCTTCCCCCAAAACCTGGCTAGCCCCACGTGGCTGCATTTTGGAAGGTTTTAAAGGGCTGATTCTTCCCTTAGGCATTAGGTCTGGTAGTGGTATGCCTCATTTGTTGTATTTATTTTTCCCAGTACTTTATGTGTTTGTATATTTCCATTTTGGTTTATCTTTTTATGCCTTTCTCTTATGTGGTTTTATGGACTGCACACTGTTGTTATTTTATGGCGTGCACCAACCTGAATTGTTTGCTGAATAGACAGCTATATAAATTAATAAAATGAATAAAAATTTGACTGCAAGACCTTCATTTCTAAGTAGAGAACTTTGTATTGTATTGTACTTTGTATTTTAGGCCAAGAGATGGCACTGTTTTCAGGCAGTAGGTACCTGCCAGTTTTAAAAGGGTTTTATTTAATTTTGGGATTCTGTGGACACCATTTAGGGATTGTTCAAACTGTTTTCCATCAAATTCGTTCATTGGGAAGTCCAGCACTTCAGATTTTTACTATAGAAATGGTTTGAAATAACAGCATATTTGAATGGGAAGCTACTTGTTTAAAGAACATAAATCAGAAGCCCAAAAGGTCCTTTGGAAAACCAGAGTTTTGGGTATACTGTCTCTATTACTCCATTTTTTATTTTTATTTTTTAAAATATTTTTATTGCATTTGTTTTAAATATTATAAATGGTTTGTTTGACTTAGTACTGTCACACCATCGCTTTCCATTCTAGAATATTTTAGCAGAAACTTTGATTGTGGTATCCTTTTGGATCAACTTTGGAAATTGTGAATATGGTGATGTGTTGCGCTGGTTTACTTCCTTCATTCAGGGCCAGTTCCTATTGGTGTTGATGGGGGAGGGGGACAGTCCTGCCCATAGCATTTGCTTTGTGAGGTCCCCCGGGGGTTTCTTTTTGCTGCTGTTTAACATCAACATGAAACTGCTAGGTGAGGTCATCCAACGGCATGGGATGAGACACGGGGTGTGGTATCATCACTGTCTTACATTAAAAGTAGTATTTGTACTCATGTTTTAGTTTCTTGCCTGGACTATCTGGAAGGGCTGAAACTTGTCTTTAAGGTCTTGTGAAAGGCTGACAGGCTCTGACCCTGTCAGCTTTACACAAGATCTTAAAGACAAGTTTCTGTCCCCATGCCTGGGGATCAAGGTTTATGTCTGAGGCCATGCAATGGCTGTGTTGATTTGTGTTTTTTTTTCCCTTGGCCATGGTTTATATCTACCCTGTTGTTTCTTTTTCTTTTTTATGCTATTTTAATTACCGTACTGTTAATTTTCCAGAGTTATGTATTGCAATAATTAATATTTTTAATATTTTTTATGAATAAATGAAAAAAATTATATGAATTGGGTAGCTGAATTAGACATTTTATAAAATTCACCTTCAACAATGTCTGGGATGGTTGTCCCTAAATCTGGACCTTGGAACATAATTGCCCCACTAGATGCAACTCCTTAGGAAACTGTTCTAGATACAGAGGGAAGTTTTGTATGAGCTAAGAGGTTAAAAAGACATGTTAGGAAG
>JANHJO010004103.1:64828-76455 GCA_032468235.1 Pseudoxyrhopus heterurus
AGCTGAGGCAGGCCGCTGCACTGATCAGCTATGCTGAAAACAGAGTGAATCAAGGTAGCTAGATCCTCCGGGTGCATGGGAAGGCAATTTTTTTTTTTTACAAAAACCGACCGAACTGGTTGTTGCACCGGTTGAAACCCACCCCTGCTACCATTCCAGGTGGACAATGGGGTACAGAGTCCATAATGCTTTGTTTTATTCAGTAGCTAAGTCATGTACAATTCTTCACAACCCCATGGACCACAGCACGCCAGCCTCCCCTGTCCTCCACGGTCTCCCAGAGTTTGCTCAAATTCATGTTCATAGCATCAAGTGATATTGTTTAACCATCCCACCCTCTGCCATTCCCTTCTCCTTTGGCATTCAATCTTTCCCAATATCAGGGTCTTTTCCACATGCAGCAATGTTAGTTTATTGTTACAAGAATCTATGAGATGATTCTAACCGATTAGTAATCCCAAGATAGAGAGCAATAAAGCCAACTGATAACACAATGCAACATTCAAAAATGCAAACTGTAGGAAAATGAAGACCATTAACACCATGGACATCTCCACACTAATTTAGCATGTGCTGAGTTTATCCAAAAGTGTTGTGAAGAAACACAAATTTCCCCGGCTCACAATCCTGGGGAGAAAAAAAAAAAGCTATGCCAGATGTACTACTAATAACATACTTAATCTTTGAGAACTATTGTAGAATTTTTCTTGTTCCTGAAAATCATTCGGTAAAATGGTTTTGCCACCTCCAATTTCTTTGTTCCTGGATAGATAGAAATTGCCTGTGCAGGAAGAAAGAGAGCTAAGTTCTAATGCAGGGTGGAGTCCTTTTGTATGTTTGCTTCTCGCCTAGACCACATTTTGTTTGAGATTATTCTGGGCCGGCCTAAAAATTCACGTATCTGGCTTGAGAGGTTATGTTTCAGCAATCACATTTCAATTTCAACTATGCTGGGAAGCTGGTTGATGTGTTTTACCGGAACATTATAAGCTTTGTCTCTCAAATTAACTTAAACCGGGGCCATCTGAGGTCAAATGCACTTAGCTTACTTTAATTTGCTGAAATGAATGAATAAATAAATATGCCTGACCATCTACATAAAACGCCAAGGCTATTGGACAACACGATCTATTTCCCACACATGAGGAAGAGTTATCTGCCTTTGTTCCTGCTTGGGCTCCATGCGCAGGTGCAGGGAAGCATATCCTTCACAACTATGTTACGGAGAAGAATGAATCTCCTCAATTCTGTGTTTCTTTGATTCCTATTCCATCTTTTCATTCAGGAGCTCAAGGTGGTACACACACAAGCTTGCCAAGCTGCAGCTTAACATAACAAAATAAGAGAGGGAAGGGATATTGGAGATCATCTAGTCCAACTCCTTGCTCAAGTAGGACACCTTATTTCAGACAAGTGACTGTCCAGCCTCTTCTTAAAAGCCTCCCGTGATGGAGCATCCACAACTTATGAAGGCCAAGCAGTTATAAAGGTTATAAAAGTTCTTCCTAGATGAAATTGTTCCGTAGATGGAATTTTCTTGTAAAAAGAAGAATTAGTGCATGCTCATCTCCATAACAGAACGAACAACTCCCCGTTAAACTACGGCTTGCTCTTGGCTTTAGGATAAGATGGTGTCTACTTCTGGTTCATTTTCATTTCACCTGCTTTCCTTCATATATTAATTCGTTTTGCATCTCGAATTGCAGTTTTCTCATTATTAAAGCTGAATATGGTTATGAAGGTTATACCATAGTAAACCGAAATGCCAAAATACTTTTTGTGTGTGTGAAAAGCATCATGTGATTGTTTTTAATGGAACATCCACTTGAAACCTTAAACTACATGACTTAAAATACATATTATATCCTAAAAAGCCTATCCTAAAATTATTTTTCACTTAAATTATGAGTTTTGTTTTGGTATCGTTCTTGAGCCAAGAAGTATATTGTAATATTTAGTAAAAAGTAAAATTTCTTTCATTTCAGGTTCAAAACTGGAAGTCTCATTAACATGCCCTTATCAGCTGGTAACGTTAGAGAAGTCAATTTCTTAGTTTTTGAGATGGAGGATCACATTTCCTAAATGACAACATTTTCTAGCCAATGAAAGATGGCGGTGATCCAATCGTGCAGTCATTTTGAAAGTGTAAATTAGGACAGCTCCCATTCAGTGGAATGGATCGAGATTAACGCTTAAACCCCTCCTAATCTGCTTCATTGTATAATTCAAATGAAAATTATAAGTAAGATAAGATAGATAAGATAATATTTATTGTCAGTTTTTCTGTGTATACATTGGCACACATTGAAAGTGGCAGATAGGACAGTGCTCCAGAGGGTTAATGTCATTGCCCAAAGGATTATTGGTTGTCCTCTCCCCTCTTTGGAAGAGCTCTATAGCTCCCACTGCCTTAAGAAAGTTCAAAACATTCTTCAAGATCCATCTCATCCTGGGCACCCCCCCCCCTTTTTTTTTTGAACTATTACCATTTGGCAGACGGTACAGGACAATAAAAACAGGGACAAATAGGCTGAAAAACAGCTTCTATCCCAGAGTAGTAACTCTATTGAATTCTACTGTATAGTGCAATATTAATCCAATATCAGGGGTTTTCAATTCAATTGTATAGATTGCAAAGGATGCGTGTTTGTGTTTTATTTTTATAGTTATAATGTACGTTGAAGATGGCATTTAATTTCATTGTACGAGATGCAATGACAATAAAGTAAGCTAAATTAAAATGAAATTTTAATGACAAAGTAAGAAAAAAAATATATAAACTATTTTCTCATTTGAACATCAAAGGTGCATGAGAAAACCCAACCCAACCCAACCAACAAACTAGAGACAGCTAAAACTCAGGAATGTTCGTCAGAAACAGCTAATGGATAAATTGCTCGGTGGAACCTAAGGCTGAAACTGCTTATTAACTGGTAGATCTATAGAATCTATGCTATAATGTGCTCAGATGGGTCCTTTCTCTTTGATCTTGGAGTTCCCTCCCATCCTTCAAAGCTGTGACCGAGCTGTAGTGTTAATATACCTAGTTTTTGTAGCTCTGAGGGGTCCCCTGATCCAATTAGCCTCATCTGATGTTGTGGTTATTTTGAAGATGTTTTGAGTCTTGGAATAGGCTTAGAAATTAAAATAAACTTCTATGTCTACACCAGAGGTGCTATTCAGCCAGTTCCAACAAGTTCCGGAGAACTGGTAGTGATAATTTGGAGAACCGGCAAATACCATCTCTGATTGGCTGGTCACGGCAAATACCACCTCTGATTGGCCAATCTCATAGCCATGCCCACCAAGCCACACCCACAGAACCGGTAGTAAAAAAAATTTGAATCCCACCACTGGTCTACACCCCATCCACAATGCATGACTCGGCAATCTAATAAACAAAGTGCAAAATAAATAAAATTCCACTAGGGATTAAAAATTTACCCAAGCCACTTTTGGTGACCTGCTCTAGAAAACAATTTTTGTTCTATTGTTCAATATTTATTTCCAGCCTTCTAGATCTACCTAATTGATGCCAGTGAGCAGGCTTAATCAAGAGCAAACATCATTCCAGATTAGCTGTAATTCATTAAGCACTTACCCAGAAGTTTTAAAAAAAAAAGGGGGGGGTCAGATAACTAAACAGTACTTTATCATAACTCTAAATGCTTTCCTTTGCATCTCTACTTGGAATTAAGCCCCATATTTCCCCAAGAAGCATCCTTAAGAGTTCAGCATTGGTATTTCACATCCTCCCCCCACCCATGTTACAAAGACATCCGTAGACAACTGTCTGCGCAAATGTATGGCAGTTGTTGCTGATTAATTCAACTGTCTTCAATGAGCAGGAAAGCATTAACTCTCCACTCTGTTGTTGTTGTTGTTTTTCCTATCCCCAACTTTTGGGGAGCCATCAAATTTCACATTGTGAAAAGTTAAGTACACAATAAGTTAATTTGTATTGTCACTGTGCTCTGCCACAGCGGTAAAGAGCATATCAATTTTTAATCCAGTATGAATAATATATAGATATGTATACGCAGTGAGGGTCAAAATGTAGAAGAACGATAGAAGTGTGGTGCGTTGTTGAAGCACCAGTCACACGAGAAAAGGGGAGGGGGAATATTCTTGGATATCTTCTGCCTTGCGGAAGATAACAACATCTGCAATTGGCTCGTAACTAGGGGCCAAAGCAGAGTCCCCATTTCTCCTGGGTAACACCGTCCATTAATTACTGCTCAAAACTGGTTGCGGGCTGCAAGATCTTAAAATAACCAGGCATAGATAAGGAAGCAAGTAATTTATACCATTTTTATCAGATGGTAGTTGGGGAGGATTTGGAGCCGTGGGCTCCTATTTTTCAAGACGTAGATCACATATAGAGTAGCTGGGATGTTACGTTCCAGCCCTTTGGAAGATACTGTAAGGCAGCATCCCCCAACGTTTGGGGCAGCAGGGACTGGTTCTGTGGAGAGAGGTTTTTCTCAGGACCGGAGGGGGTGTGTGGTTCATGTGCTGCCTGCATCATGTGGGTAGAGCTTTGCTTGTTTGTGGAGCCCGGTTTCTGGCATGTCTTGGCCCAGTGCCAGTCCATGGATCGGGGGTTGGGAACCCCTGCTCCAAGTGAAATCGGCAGTGGGTTATGCTAGTTACAGGAAGCCCAAGCATCATTTAGAATGTCCATATGC
Organism: Pseudoxyrhopus heterurus; assembly: GCA_032468235.1. Classification (NCBI taxonomy): domain Eukaryota; kingdom Metazoa; phylum Chordata; class Lepidosauria; order Squamata; genus Pseudoxyrhopus; species Pseudoxyrhopus heterurus. Next base: position 69,517 of record JANHJO010004103.1, read on the forward strand.
AAACACGAGAAGGTTGTACAGCTAGTCCTAAACTTAGAACCACCTCACTTAGTGACACAGGTTTCTATCCCAATTGTGGTCCTACATTGAGGACTACTTGTGCACCCCTCTCGTGTTTGTGTAGGGCCATTCTAAATGAGTCCCCCAATGGAAATTAGCGTAACCCACGGTCGATTTCCCTTACAGTATCTTCCCAATGATTATAGGCGGGAACATACATCCCAGCTACTAGTGGTGCGGTGGCCTAGAGGTGGAGCTCTCGCCTCACAATCAGGAGGCTGTGAGTCCGATCCTAGGTAGAGGCAGATATTTCTCTCTGCGCACAATGAGAATTTATCTGCCGAATAAAATTCCGCATTGACGACAGGAAGGGCATCTGGCCAGTAAACATTCTGCTCCATTCAGTTGCCCAGACTCCATCCCATAAGGCATTATGGGGTCATAAAAAGGAGGTGGTGATACATCCCAGCTATCCTATAGGTGATCTGTGTCTTGAAAAATAGGAGCCCACAGCTCTCAATGACCACAATCGTCATTCAGTGAGCCCTGCCTGATTTTTGTGATTTTTTTTTTTTGTTGCAATCAAATCCAGGTTCCGCCGTGGACTTTGCTTGTCAGAATAACTCTGGGAAGGTCACAGATGGCAATCACATGATCCCGGGGGCACTGCAATTTATTGTCAAAACATGCTTGGTTACCAAGAACCAGAATTCTGATCAAATGACCACAGGAATGCTGCCACAGTTGTGAGTGTGAAGACCAGTAAGTCCTTTTTTTTCAGTGCCATCATACCTGTAAATAGTGGTAAATTGAGAACTACCAATAGTTTAGTGGCAGGTTGTAACACCTTTGAATGAGGCCTCTCTTTTACCTACAACCAGGGGTGTGTTCCTACTGGTTCGCACCGGTTCACCCGAACCGATTGTTATGGCACAACCGAATCAGGTGAACTGGTTCCGTCGGAAATGATGCTGGGCCCTCCTGCCCGCCCCGTTCTATACCTACCTTTATTTGCTTCAGTTTAAGCACACCTGATCGGCGCGACAGCGCAAATACCACCCATCAGCTGTGCTGACTCTCTGGAGCTGTAGCAATGGTAAGAATCCCTATTTTTTCTCATTGGAACATGTGTGCGCAGCAAAGCGTGCAACTACCAAACCGGTAGTTACAGTGGTAGGAACCCACCCCTGATTACAACTGATTTTCCTGACTTTATCGTGGTCTTCATTCCTGCCCAACTCTCTTTCCAAAATGGAGTTTCTGTTTTGAAGAAAGCCCCTTCCCCAACAACTCCACATCCTAGCAAGAAGTCATGGCTAAGTTTACTTGACACATTCGGTCAGAGACGTTTTAAAGCAATTTCACTCATCTTTTTCCATTAAGGTGGATTGCTTCAGAAATAAATTCAGAAAATACATTCCTTTGATCATTTCAGGAGGTCTTGTCTGCCTTGGTTTATGAATGCAATTAAACAACACAGGGAATGTACCAAAGGTACGTAAATAATATCCCTTCTTTCAGCTTTTATCAGTGATCAGTGATCCATATTTAAATATCTATTTACATGCACACCCTTTTTAAATGTAATTCGATACTTTTCTTTGAGCCAAGAATTGCATCACATTTAAGAAGTTCCAATTGTTGTATGCTTGTAAGAAACTCATCTTCTTAGCAGAGACAGAATTTTGAAGCGTAGAGTTAGAGATTTAAATATGATTACAGAAAAAGATTTGCAAAAAAATGACATATTAGATAAAATAATATGTACAATAATCCATAGATTAAAACAGGCATGAAAGAAGAGCATGCCTCTTTGTGCTGATGCTAAACAGAACTAAGACAAACGTAAATCTCACACTTTCATACCAAAGACACCTAAGGTGATAATCTGATGCTTTCTTAGAGGCAGCATTATTGAACTCACAATGCATATAGAATGTATTTAAGACTTGAGTTCCTTCTATCTACTCTTGAATACAAGATCATTCCCTTTGCAGATTTCAGATCCTTGATTCTGCACAACCGAATAATTAGGGAGTCCATCTATCTATCTATTCATTCATCCATCGATCATCTCATAGATAGACAGGCAGGCAGGCAGGCAGGCAGGCAGCAAATAGACAAGCAATTTTTATAAAGAGTCAGAAAGAGGCTGTTACAACTTTTACTATAGTCACATAAATGATTTGATGATTTGATGACTTCTAGTTAAGTGAGAGGAAAAGTTCTAATGTGAAGTTTACAATGAAAGTTGCCAAAATTATGTTGCTATCAGTAATTGACAACCCCTGGTAACTCCAAATTGATATATAATTGCATCTGTCTATTTTAGATAGCTAGATGACTAATAAAAAATCATTCTGATTCAACATGATCTATTATTTATACCAATGGATTTTTCTTTTGATGAAAGAACTCTTTGTATTCTTGGGAATCTTCAGAATCCATAATGGTCTACTTGAGGAAATTCTTCACGGAGAAGAAAATAATTGAGGACATACATCTCTGAACTGCATCCAAATTTTCATGAGAATCAACAGATTACCTCCTGTAATTCTAATACCTACTAATTTATTGGTATCAATAAGAAGCCATTATTTTAAAGCACAACAAAGAAATATCCACATATGAGAGACAGTAAAGGTAATCAACATTAAAGGATGTTTATCTCCATGGTCAAGGTAAATTAATTCTGACTTTTTAAATGAATACCTGGTCTGGATCCAAATACCATATCCCATTGCACCAGGAAAAAACCCTAATCTTTGTCATATTAAAAGGCACATATGTAGGGTTTGTTCAGAAGTGTAAAAAAGACCATTAGAACAGTCATATGGCTGAGATGAGGAATTAATTCCAGATTGTTACGGGTGTACTAATAGCAGCAAAATCATGGCTCTCTCCCAAAACAGCAAGAAACGGTAATTTCAAAGAAAAATGCCAATAGTCTATTACTCAAAAAGCCTTCTGCTCATCCCGCTATGCTATGTTTTATTGTTTTGCGTATTTGTATGGATATTATTTGCACGCAGATGCAAATAGAAAATGTATCACACATGCAAACATTCATTGATGCTAAGATTCAGAGAAAAACCCAAGAAATAAGGATTGTCCAGCCGTAAGCATTAAAAGCTATCAAAGGGGTAATAAATCAAAGCCCAGAGGATATCTATTTCTTTTCAATACAATGTAAACCAGCAAATAAATAAATTAGAAGCATGCATACAAATGCAAAATTTACCCTCTAGGTTTCTTCCCCCCCCCCTTCCAGTTATCATCAGGATTATTTTGGCAGTACTCAAATTTTTTTGGAAATCTGGTCTCAGAAGGAAAACTTTCAGTCACAATTTGCTTTCCAGATGTTTTGAAGTTCGCATAAATCAATGTGGCCCAAGGCAAAGAGCTGTGGGACGTATCATCACAAATAGCTAGGAGGCACCAGGTTTCCCGTTTCTAAAAAAGCATCAACCTTGGCTAAATCGTGATTTGCCACAAGGTAAGGCAACTTCAGAAACTCAAATGGAAGTTCCTATAATAGCACAGATCACTTGAATGAAGCATCTACGCTATCAACCAGTTTCCCTCATGCTTTCTAGAAGTGAGGATTTCAATACAGAAAATTTCCCAAGTAGCATGGATGCAGTTGAGGATTCTGGCACTGAAGCCACACATCTGATCAACATCACAACTGAGGAAGGGACAATCAACTATATTAGAAAGAATACCATCAAAGCTGACACCAGCCAGAATCTAGAAAAATTCAAAGAAGTAGTGCAAGATTAGAAGATGTGGAGAGGCCTGGCCCATGGAATCACTATGAGTTGGACATGATTGAATGGATATCATCATCATCCATTAGAACATGTGTTCCTGAAGAAATATTAGAAGGGAACCACCAACAAATGGATTCTCCTATAAGAATTCCTAAGTGTGAATACAAAATCAATAATCTGACTGTATGGGGTAGAAGGGAGATGTAAGAGTAGATGTATGGGGTAGAAGGGAGATTACACACTCATTACCAAATGTTTCCAGAATTTTTTGAGACAGACTTGTAACTGTCTAGCCCAAGGCTCTTCAAACTTGGCAAGTTTAAGACTTGTGGACTTCAACTCCCAAAATTCCTGAGCTAACATGACTGGAGAAGGAATTCTGGGAGTTTAAGTCCACAAGTCTTAAAGCTGTCAAATTTGAAGACCCCTGGTCTAGCCCATCTGAAGGAAGAAATAAAAACGCAATAGAGAAATTCACAGGGTGAGATCAGTACATAGAAAAGGGGTTAAATACAACACTTCAGATCACTGATTCACCTTGTAGGTATTGGCAGCCATTTCCACAACCTCCCACCGTTTGTGAGGAGAACATCTATACTTCTACCTGTGAGTCTGTATCCAGGAGCCAGGGATGAAGTTCAAAAGCATAATGGTAAATAAGAAGGTCTTTGGGAACTGTTCCCATTTTCCAAATTTGGCACCACATTACAACAAGCGATAACATGGCTGGTGACTACTGCTGCTGTGCATTTAGAGTTCCCTTCCCTCTCTTCAATAAACTTCTGGCATATTTTTATTCTGCACAGCAAATATTCTCAAATACTGTATATATTACCCAGTAGTCCAGAATGGCCCTAAAGCAGGAACATAATAATATGGATGGTGGAAAATGCTGAATAAATGCATTTGTCCAATATACAATAATGGCTTTGATGAAGCTATTCTGCTTTATGAGTCTCACAATATACATTTCAAAGGGGGAGGAGGAGTAAAACCCTCTCCCCTATTGGTAGATCCACTGAAATGGCTCCTACTGACTGCATTCCCATAATGAAAGTTTTCAGGAGCTTTTAGGATGAGAACGTGTCCCAGGGATAACCAAGGAGGCGTTTTAAAAAAATCCTGCTCACTAAATAACAATATTCTATAAAGTTCCATTGGCTGAATTAGAGCAAAAAGAGTAACTTTTGCACCTGAGAGGAAAGGTTGCCTGGAAATGTCTCCCGGACGGTTGAAAATGCTGCTTACAACCGAGGTAGAAGGACGGAAAGAACAAATAAGTGGCTTCACTTTGGTTTTTAACATTTAACGAAATGTGGTGGAGATGTTGAGAATTACCCTGAGATCAACAGAGGAAGAGAGACAGAAAGAGAGAGACAGAGAGAGAGAGACAACATGTTGCATTTGAACTATTTTAAAATGTAAAACCTTCATAATGCTTCACTGCTTCTTCCCATCTCAGGAACATACTGTAGCTGGAAAGGCCTTCTTGTAGACACAGCATAGCAAACAGAAAGATCCATTTCAGAACTAAATTTGTCTAGTCTAACAAAAGGAAGAACTAGGGGTGACATGACAGCAGTCTTCCAATATTTGAGTGCTGTCACACATAAGAGGGGGTAGACCTATTCTCCAAAGCACCTGAGGGCAGGACAAAGAAGCAATAGGTGGAAAATTATCAGGAAAAGATTCAACCTAGAATTAAGGAGAAATTTCCTGACAGTGAGAACAATTAACCAGTTGGATGGATTACCTCCAGAAATTGTAGGTGTTCTATCACTGAGGTTTTCAAAAAGAGACTGGACAACCATTTGTCCAGAATGGTATAGGGTCTCCTATTGAGCAGGGAATTAGACTAGAAGATATCTAAGGTCTCTTCTAACTCTGTTATTCTGTATTCAGTTCAACCCCGATTGGACCCTGATTTTATGGCGCATTGGAAGAACCCAACGAAAGGGCAAGTGGAGACGTTTTGTTATAACAGCATATAATATGGCTGTGTGTTCTTCTTCAAATGATTTTGGAAGGTTTTTCCCGTGCCATAAACCATTTCCCAGAAAAGGTTGCAGGCAATATTGAATCTGGAATCTCAGCTCCAAGATGGCTCACTGATTACGTCCTAAATTCATTCCATTTGCTCTAGTAGAAGGAATAGCCCTTTCTTTGCCCGGCTGTTCTGCACCAATTGCCTGCCAATGACATTGGCAATAAGGCTGAAGGTTACACAAAACCTTCATATAAGTTGCCCACATCTGCCTTGCCTGAATGAAAAGACCTTTTAAGAAAAGGAAGGAGTGATTTTGACTTGCAGAAATGAACAACACACTTGAATTTTGAGAGGCCGAGGCAGTAGTTCTCCTCCTTTCTCTCTGCCAAGTCCCAGTTGGTATGGGTGAGGGGTGAGCGGTCAAGGTCGAGGTTCCTATAGTGTGGGGCACCTCAAGTCTGAGGTCTTTCACCCCTCTCTTCAGGATAAGACAACTTGGAAAAGCGATCCAATGTCATGGGATTTGAGGAGATCTACCTAAGCATCTCTACTACAGGTTGGTCAAGAAACACTGTATTGGTGCTGGCCCATGGCCTGAAGGCTGTAAGATATAATATAATAATATTGGGAATGCCAGGTTCTTGGAAAAAGCTCTATGCATATGAAGACCAACACCAGCTAACAGAACTGGCGACTGTGATTTCATATTGTTGAGCATATCATCATCATCATACCTGGTGATGCATGAATTGAAGAGAAACAACTAGAAAAAAACAATGAAATACCATGATCTGCAAATTGAAGTTCGGCAACTGTGGAAGAAGAAATCAATGGTTGTACCAATAGTAATAGGAGCCCTTGGAGGAATACCCCAAAGGCTGCCTAGATACATGGAAATTTTGAACTTATCAGACCTGAATATTCTGACTTCGAAAAAAAAAAAAAAAAAACCTTACTCGGAACTGCCTATATACTCAGATTTTACCTTAACAGCTCTTAAGTTCTTGGTTAGGACTTGAACTGTTAAGTTTTTGCCAGTCCCAGAGAGTGAAACGAGTTGAAGATTCAATTAATAATATGGGTACAATCCCAAAACAAATGAAGCACCACTTGAACACCATTGGCATTGACAAATTCACCATCAGTCAATTGCAAAAGTCAGCTTTACTTGGAACAGCT
>JANHJO010004103.1:174474-187979 GCA_032468235.1 Pseudoxyrhopus heterurus
AGGAAAGGAAAGGAAAGGAAAGGAAAGGAAAGGAAAGGAAAGGAAAGGAAAGGAAAGGAAAGGAAAGGAAAGGGAAAAGTGGCTTGCAATTTTTACACAAGATAGTTGGGGGGAAAAACCAACCAGTTGCTCTGCTCAGTTTTCTGTTTAAAAAAAAAAGAAAAAGAAAAGAAAGAAATAAGCACTTCAAGCCGGATTTTGTCTTTCAGTTTTTTGGCAGTTCAGCTGTCGAGTAAATTAACAAAATGAGTCCAAACTATACTAATGTTTAACAGCTTTTTAATTTTATTAGCAACACCAAGATAAATTATTGAAGCATTGTTTTTAGTATTGTTTTACATTCCATTCAGAAATGACCTAACTTGGAACTCCATATACATTTAAAGATAAAGTGTGACACTTATTCAGAAAGCAACAATTATTAAAACTTACATGCCTTCATTACCAAGAAACCTTAATATATTTTCTAATTACTTCCAACAATACTCTATTTCAAAGCACATGATAACCCAGCAGAAGTTTACACATTTCACTTCAATCACAGGTTTTAAACTGTGGTTGTCAGTGTGTTATTCATTGAATTTCACTGTCATTTCTTGAAGAAAGAAAGAAAAAATAATCCAGTACTCAACATATTAAACTGGAAGCATTTCTCAAAAGAATATGAAAAAAGGTAACTACAATCATTTTTCCCCTCCTAAAGTATTACAAAATTTGAAACTAGTTCAAACTGAAGTAGAAATGACAATAAATAACCTTTTAAAAAGGAAGGAAACTTTTCACTTGTATGGAAATCCATACTTCTAAACTCATATGCCTACATTACAGAACATATACAAACCCTTTCATTTCGTATTGCTGCAATTACATGTTATAGTGAACACACATTATAATTCCTACTGACAAATATATAGAAATCCCTCTTTGATTTAAAGAGTTAACAGAGCAACAGGTATAATTACACTTGTGCCAAGTGACATGATAATTTAGGAACAAGAAGGGGAAGAGAAAAAAAAAGCAGCAATTCAGAAATGCAACAAGATTACACATTTTTACAAGAATAAAAGGAAATCCAAAATAGCTGTTCTTATTTTTTTTTTTATAAAAAAAAGTTATTGGGGTCTCTATATATGACATAAAAATTCAGATCAAAACAACGACATGGGACTGTTTTATAATGTTGAATGACCGCCGTTCCAGTCTCACTCCACACATCTGAATATCCTACTGATTTCGATAAGAATTACACATGAATAGTTTTCTGCTAGATTAGAGCCTACATTTTTATGCTGTTCGTGGTTTAGCATGATAACAATTTAAGTTATACAAAACCATGGTTTGGATACAGTACTGTAAATACTTATAGTTGTATTGCAACTAAAAGAATAATGAATTAGATCAAAAGTCTAACGTTTCTCAGTTTTTGGTACCCTTCAATTAGACCAGGAGTGTCCAACCTTGGCAACTTTTAAGACCTGTGGACTTCAACTCCCAGAATGGTTGAAGTCTACAAGTCTTAAGGTTGCCAAGATTGGACTCCCCTGGAATGGAGATATCATATGTCCCATATTTTGGAGAACTGGCCTTGATCCTGCTTTGAAAGACTATTGCGGAATAATCCAGAATGCTAAAAACAAATTATTGTTGCTGAATTGTCTGAAATACAATCTCATTTAACTTTTTTAAAAAAAATCTTATAAAACTAAAGTTTCATTATCTTATAGCTGCAATTTGAATTACACATAGATGCTTGAGTTCGTAGTCTTAAGATATTGGATATTTTGGTCCTAATAATTCCCCAAGAGATCAGATTACACCTACTGCATTATATTCTTATCTACCTCTGTGTTGGAGCATGGTCTTAAAATTGAGTGGCATATAAAGGAATACTAGTAGCTGTTTGTGTGTAGAACTGGATGCAATGGGATTGTTACACTTCTATCTAGAAGTGACTACAGCTTGAATGTGCTTGAAAGTGGAAGGCACAAAGACTGCCACTGAATGGAAGTACAGAAATTGTTTTGATCAAAACACCATCATTTACTACAAGATTGGATTCTTTCTTTATGTAATTCTTCCTTTTTCTGCATTTCAAATGACTTCAACAAATGAGCTCCTAGATTTACACTATGATGAGATGGAACCTGATTCTCACTTCTTGACCCTTACTCTCATTCTAAATAACTACAGAGTAATGGAAATGCTTCTTATTTTGTATGAAAGGTGCATATCTGTCTCTGGAAACTGGGACCAAAAAAAAAAAAATTGCTGGATTTTCCAGTGAACTTCCCAGTTCTGAACTGGAAAAAGCAAGGGAGCCTTTGGCCATAGCCAAACATTGCAACTTTGATTTTTGTCTTGTTTTGAAATAGGAAGATTCATTGCACTCTAACTTGAGATAGCCAAAAATGTATTTCATGTTAAAGAATGGTGAAGTCAAACCTCCCCAATATTGCAAGGGTCCCCGGATGAAAGCTTGGCTTCTCTGCTAGGAAGTCACTGTTGATTCCTACAGTAGCTTTTTGAGCCAAAAATGTGCAGCAAAAAGGAAAGTAACATAAACAAGGCTAAATGTCAACAGTGTTTGCAGACTTACTGACACCATCCATTTGTTTGTACTGAAATGACTAGTGAACCATTTGGCAAATGCTGCACGAGACACAGATCGGCCCTTTTATTCAGGAGTGCAAACTTCATTGGGCTGTTGGCATTCGACTTAATTAAAAAAAGGAGGAAGGCCATTTGAGTTAGGTTGGATATTGCCACGCAAATAGCAATGCAATTATCTACAACAGCAGCTGAAGGCCCAAGACTTGGAGCCAACTTTTGGTCTCTGTTGACCTAGGCAAATACAAGGAGCAACTTCACGAGGAGCAAAGAAACTTGCGTCAGAAGGAGGACCTCAAGGAGTTGGCTAAGAGTCAAGGGTGTCGTCGAAATCTCTCCCAATGGCGAATACTTCTGCAAAAATAAGGGTGCCTCTTAGAAGATGGGAAATATATTTATGAGTGTGTAAGTGTACACTCGAAAGTGATGGATCATACACGGGTCTTTCCCCAGGGGGATATTTATCCAGCATTATACACGGAGAGTGACATTTGGATCACAAAAGTGCCTGCCTGTTAGATATGCACGCTGAAGGCACAAATCTCTTTCTTAGGGGGAAAATGGGTTTTTTTTGGGGGGGGGGTGTGAATCTATGCTTGCTATTTTAAAAAAAAACTCATATAAAAAATTCCTAAAATAAATTGGTTGGAGGGCAGTTTAAGCATGATACCTTATTCAGTAATAAGAGTATGGATTTTATTGAATCATGCCCTCTCCCTGGAGTGTTATACTAAGATCTGAAATAATACGAGCTTGCTTCCTACTCCTTTACTAATTCTTCTTGTGGCTTAAATTTAACATGAAAATCTGTATACCTTACCATGCCCCTGCAAACAACGTTCACTTTTGGAAACAGTGGAATGCTGGAATAAAGTTTAGAAGAAACTAAAGAATCAGAAGGGGGGGAGGAAAGTATGACAGACAAAAATAATCAGGTATGTTCTAAATGTCTAAAAAGGCACATCAGGTTTGGGATATTAGTCAGTAAGCGGTAGAAGCAGATTGTGATATTATCTGCAAATTTCTAGATGCAGAGCAACCTCAGGGATGGAACAGGAAAATCTCTCAAAAGCATTCATCTATAATAAATTGGGTATCCCTATCGACTCTATAGTATTCAGGTTTTGGTGCACTACTACTAATATTATATATATAATATTATATAAGGAAAACATATAAGGTACAATATGCGCAGTTCTCAAGGAAATAAAGGATCTGTTAAGTTTATGCTAGTCAACACCAAGTGCTGTGAAATAGATTCATGAAGACAAAAAGGGTTAGGCTCATCATTCCCCTTCCTTGGAAACACAATTTTGAATGCCAATTCATAATATTAATTAAAATAATAAGTAGTCAGAAGATACTGAATGAAATACACAATATTCTATTAAATACACCTGCTTGATGTGCTAAGAGTACTATCTGGGAAAGAGGACCAATAATAACTAATAAAACCACAAAGTTGTCATCGTATAAACCAAAATGTGTCCTAATTATTAACTATTCTATTATTAAGAAAAGTCACATCTTGATACCACAGTTCCAGTGAAATTGGATCTAGATATTTTTAGGAATCAAAACTATAGTTCCAAAAAATTAGAGAAACGTTGAATGGAAGAAAGTAGCCCTGATGATACTTGGAAATGAGCATCAATGACTAATTCAGAAAATTATAGGTTATTTTACAAATAGCACCAACTGTAACTGAAAGTTTGCAAAATAAGGCAGTTCAAAAAGTTAGGGAAGAATTTGATTGTTTCTCTAAAATAACTGTAGTCAAAGGGAAATCTCTGACTTTATATAGCTGTAACTAAATTTATTTTGGTGCTACATAGAGGCAAAACAGTATTAATGGCCAACCTGAATAATTTTTGATCCACCAACCTGAATAATTTTTGAAGAGAACAATTCAACAGCATAAAAGTGTGCCTATTTTACAGCAACAAAATGTTCCCTAAGAAAGGTTTAATTTTATAATTGCAGGATTAAATCAAAATCTTTAGGGAAGATCAAAACCTTTTATTTTCTTATTGAAGCCTTATTTGTAGCAGTGGTTAAAGAAACTTCAAACAACCAAACCCTTGGGGGGGGGGGAACCAAATTGATATAGAATACAACAATGAAATAGTATCTGGTATTTGTATACTTCTCTTTTTAACAGAATAACAGAGTTGGAAGAGACCTTGGAGGTCTTCTAGTCCAACCCCCTGCTCAGGCAGGAGACCCTGTACCATTTCAGACAAATGGCCGTCCAGTCTCTTAATAAAAAAACCTCCAGTTGGAGCACTCACAACTTCTGGAAGCAAGTCTGGAGACAAGTTATTTTTCCAAAACAAGTGCTTTGTAAGCATTCAGCTATTTAACTTTTCAATGTATGTTTCGGGATATCTAAAACTGCTATTTCTGTTTAGCAAAGTTCAATTGAATTGAACCCCCTAATTAAGGCAAGAACACCAGAAAATTATTGGGGAGGATTGGAAGTGGATGCACTAAGTAGATCTGCCCCATGCCAGACAACCTAGCTCACACACTTTTGTGGGTTATTTCATACCCAGATACTTATATCCAAAGGGTTTGTAAAGTTGAAGGATTCTTGATTTGACAGAGGTTTGAGCTGATGCATTGAGCTGTACATACAAAATCCCACTCCCTTCTAGATGTTTTTATGACATTGACAGATAAAGGGAGAGTTGCATAATGAGAAAAAGTCAGAGGATACAACTACTCCAGTTAGCTGTATTCTCCATTCTGTGTTCCTGCTAATCACTTAAAAATGCTTTGGAAGAACAGAACAGAACAGAACAGAACAGAACAGAACAGAACAGAACAGAACAGACGGGACAGGACAGGACAGGACAGGACAGGAATGGACCTTGGAGATCTTCTAGTCCAGGCCCCTATGAAATCTTACATCATTTCAAACAAGTGGCTGTCCAGTCTCTTCTTAAAAACCTCCCGTGATGAAGCACCTACAATTTCTGAAGGCAAGCTGTTCCATTGAAATGGTGGAAATGATGTGAAGTGGAGAAGTAATGTCTACTAAACATCATAATCTGAAGTATATAGTGGTTCACAATCTCTCATCTCTGAAATCTTTGCACACAAAGCACACACATAAGCACACACCCTCTTTTGCTTATCATAAAGTATTTTTCAATTAAGATGCATTCCTTACAGCCAGCTTTGGGTCAATAAAAGCATTATATGCTAACGTGACTTTCAAGATAGATGGAATTCCTACAGTGATCTGTCTATCTCCAACTCAAAATAAACTTTTGCTTTAGGTTCATTGCATGAAATGTAAAACCAAACCAAACCAAACAGAAAGTTATTCCACTGGATTTCACACTGAACTATCGCAACCTTGCTAGCTACCTCAACAATTTATGTAAGTGAAGCATAACTGAATGAAAGCATAGAGTCCTTGTGCCATTAATGAGCCTGGTATATGATGCTGAGTTGAAAATAAAGTAAGACACAAGTAAGTGTGTGTGTGTGAAGGGGTGTACAAATCTGGGTCAACTGCTCTTTTACAATGTAATATATGACTAAAGCCTAAACTGTAGTTAGTTTAACAAAAGACACTGGAACAAAACCCATTGTTATGTCAATGAAGACTCAATCATCCAAGCCAAAAGTGTCTAAAGGTTGAATCATGGCAACTGGAGCAAACTTTGTTAATCTGAGTTGTTTCATTGCATCCCCTTTGGCCTGGATGCAACATATTGCAACCCCTTTATTGACATATTGCAACCCATTTTCAGGAGAAACTCCTGAAGTTGGTGTGGCAAGAGTTGGTACATTCCAACCATTCTCTGATTCTCTACCTAACTAATTTTGCTCTGACTGATGAAGTTTTTTGGATGAGCAGCTTATTATCGTTCTGAATTTTCTGCTAATGCCCATGGAACTAGCAAATACATGATGTGATTATAGTCTCCCAAAATGTACAGATAAAATGTGAATGCTGAAAGCAGGAAAACAACTGACTATTATGTGAACTAGTAACCATTGTTATCTGAGTTAGGAATCAAGAGGATGTGATTGAGGGATGAGCCTATTTCTCTATATAGAGTATTAATAAAGATAATATTCTAACTGATTGTTCCACCATTGCATTCACATTAATTGAATCATATGTGCTTAAAATCATAGGGCCAATGAAGATAACTGGTGAAATGAATGGGAGACATTCTGGCAATTGTTATCCCAACTTAAATAAATGAATGTCCCTATTATATAAACTGAGTTTCATAATCTGGATTTGCACTATTCGGAACATTTTAGTTCACCAACTACCGGTAGAAATGAACAGAAACAATATATAGATATTATTTAACAAGGTCTCTATTTTATAACCTGAGATTCCAAATAATTGTGTGCCCCATCCCAAAGTTTTGGATATGAGCCCCAAACTAAAAATTGTTATCAAATTGTATTTATAATATCACCAAAAGAGAAATCATTAGTTATATTAAATATATTTAATTTGAACTAAATTTAGAAGTGAATTCAATTAAAGCAATTTAATTAATTTAATTTTTTGTCCCAATCCTGCCCTCTACTCTTTTTTGTTTTTCCAACCCAACAGTATGTCAGAAAGAAATTAAGTAGAGGGACTATCTGTCCATTTGTCCATCCATTAGCAGAGTAACTCTACAGAAACATAATAAAACCAGACCAGATTTGGTGTGGAGAGAGAGGTTGCTCAAAAGAAAGATTGAAAGAAAGAAAGACTGAGTTAAAAAAAATCCAGGAAACATTTTCTCCAACACTTCCCTATTGAAGAAACAGTTGGGTAAGGGCTCATAATGTTGCCTTCTGCTCTATTCTAAGACTCCTTTGCCCTTCCTTTCCGGTCATGTGACTGAGAATGGGACTGCTTTTAACAGGCTGGAAAAAATTACAGAAGAAGTTAAATCTATTTTCAAATTTCTACAATATATAACCTACCCTTTCAATCTAACAAGTCTTCAAGCCAACTAATAGTTCTTCACAAGTCGTTGTGAAAAGATGGTTGATCTTTATTATGGTAAGAAAAACACCTTTTCACCTTGAATGCTCTGAGGTTTCACAGGGTATGAACCTGTGGCTTCCATATTCCCCAGCAGCAGATACATACCAAGAAAAACACATGGCGAATACCCATAATAGATCTACTGAACTGTGAAGTAATATTGAGTTTTGTCTGTACTCTATTTGAAGACAATGGGATCTAGGTTAGTCATAAAGGAAGGCAATAAGGATTGCATTAGCATCCCATTGCCCAAGAAGCTGATTGCATTGGGCTGAAAAGAATGTGGATGATAATATTTGCTTAGTTTAGTGATATCTGATATTAAGTCTTCTATCAGCAGCTTCTAAGAGATTAGAGCTTCTTCAAACCTCTAAATTCAACTCAAGCAGCAGTAATTCTCTCTTCTCCCTCCCAATCCCACCCCCTGACCCAGGTTGGCTTACATTTAAATGATACCTTAGCTGCGAATCTAATAACATGTTTTGAATGAATACCTATTGAAGGTTCATCCCTTGTTACTGTTGTTTACAGGTGTCCTTTGAGGAAGCCTGCATTTGGAGCACTAAACATCGCAAAATACCAACCAGCAAATATTTTCTGGTTTCTATCAGGAAATCCCATCAATCTGCTTCTCTATGGTCAGACCGAACAATAATCCTGTCTAGAGACTAGCTGAGAAATATGTAGAGGAGGAAGAGGAGGGGAAAGGATATTATACTTAAATGGAAGCTAAGATTAAACTTTGCCCTGAAATTAGCAACTCAGAAAGTTCCTACTTTAATTTCTTTGGACAGTTCCCTTTTTTTAGAATGATGAGGCGGAATAGCTATTAAAAGGAGAGAAAGTGGGGCTTTTAATTTGCATAACATTAACAGCTGTCAATATTTTTCAAACTGTCAGAAATCCCACAGTGGGCATTTTCTCTTCCTCCTCCCCCTTAAAAAAAAGAATTTGGAAAATATTCTTTGCTCTGCATAGTTACGGATTCTGGGCTTAGAATGGCAAACGTGATCGGTTCCGAGTTCCCAGAATGCAACCCATTTTCGGTCCATGCAATGTGTAGCTTCAGCTAATTCTTAAAACTATATATATCTATGACCTGAATGCCTTAAATGTCAAGAATCCAGAAGCTCAATTTTCTCTCTCTCCCCCCCTTTTTAAATCAAAAATAATACTCGTGGGTGAATTTGAACACATCCTTCAGATGGCTTGCCAGATATATAGCAAAGGACTAGTTCTGATGCTTCATTTGATCTATTTATTCTTCTAAGTGGAAAATAAAGAATCAGAGAAGGGGAAACCAATTTGAAACCTCTCCAGCATTTATTCAATTCTAATTCAGGGGTTGTTGTTTTTTTTAATTTCTACCATGGAGACCTCTCCCTTGACGGAATAACTTCCAATTTAGGAAATCAATGGGGTCACATTTTTGGAACAAACACCATGGTATATTTTTGAGTTTGAATGGAGTTTGAAGGGTGTGGATTTGTGAACTGCAAACTTGAGAGGAATGGCATAAATTGTCTCTCCAACAACGCATAGTAGCTGTAAGCTGCTTACTCTTGTTTTACCCGTTGTGGCTTGTTAGGTGAACTTAAGACTAATGTGCTTTTGCTGTGTTAAGACTTTTTCTTCTTGGTGCTATCAGAATTTATTTTGGATCTGACAAACTGAAGCATTTCAGTGCATGTGCAGCTACTCTTCAAAGCATTCCTTTCATGATAGAAGGAGTGGTATCCATCTAGCAAAACTATGAATGCATTTTTATGCCTCCCCACCCACCCATCTCCAAACTGGAGCTGGAACATCAGATTATCGCTTGCTGTTGGCTAACAATCGCCATTAACTGGGGACAATTGGAATGTTGACTCATGCTATTTGCAGTTCTTTCTGTTCTTGAAGATTGTAAAACAGATATTAAAAAATGGATTAACAGAATCCTCGGATCTCCATGTTTGTGTCATTTTGCATCAGAAGGGGTTCCAGGAGGACTATGAGCCTTTGCTGATGGGTTGTATGGTGATCAAAGGGAAAAAAAAACCTTTTAACTAAAATAAGTAATGAATAAAAAGGGTATTAAATTTCTCTATGGATATTGGAGTCCCCAAATGGTGGCTCTTGACCATGACAACTTCCAAATCTGCCCACAATCAAAATCCATCATGCCAAAAACTACATGGCAATTGTGTGTGTATGTGACATGTTGAACTGTTTCACCCTGGCTAGACAATTTGTCAACCCCATATACTCAGACAATCTAGAAAAAAATGTCCTGCCATTTGGTGACTCCAAAAATCATACCTTACTGCAAAATAGTAACTATATAAATATACTCAAGAATAAAAAGGATTTTGGATTTTTTACAATTTAATATATGTGTCTATCATATTCATTATATTATTTGATGATCATACTATTTCCAATAAGAAAACTGAAACGGTAAGTGGTTTAATTTTTGAAAATAATGAAAGATTACTGCCTGATGAGGATTTTCAAAATTTCCCTATAAAAATATAACTACATATTGGAATAGCTCACTGGATTTTTTTTTTTTTTACTGTTATACCCTTATATAACATAAAGAAATTTGGGGTGGGTGGGGGGAAAGCACATTTGGCTAAGGCTTAACAAAGTGTCCAGTGTCTTTTCCTCAGTTCAGATGCTGAAAAGTTTGCAAGTTACCACATCAGTTTAAAAAAAAAAAAATGAAACCAAATCAGAATGCTAAAACATTGGATCAGCAAATGTCCCAATCACATATTATAAATACAATCCTCCTATATAACTGCTAATCTAATTTAAAAGTACATGAATGTAATTTCTTTTTTTCTTGAATGGCCTGGACCAGATTAAAAGGCCACGCTCTTCCACAGAAGTACCATTTATAGTCAACAGAGGTCCATGCTCTAGAACAAAGAAGACATTTATCCCATTGTTTTTTAGACATTTCTGAAAGCCGAATTTTCTAACAAATATAACTAAACTTACTTAGTCATTTTTGTATGGGTTTTTTTTTATTTATTTTTTTCTGAAATGGTCTGAAAGAAGGATTCTAAAACTTACCACACAAGTCAGGTCTCTTGATATATCCACTACTTCCTGTGCTACTACTCAGTCCATTAAAGGCTGCTAAGCCATCAGAGCTGTAGGCTCTTAGGACCGACAGCATGTTTACTTGCTTCTCCAGGACTTGTGGGGTGGACGTTGGTTCGGGTTTCATTACTACTTGTGCGGCTTCGTGGGGGGAAAGCAGATTCAAAGTGTGCCATTGCTTTTCAGAAGGTGGCAAAGGGGAAATGAGTCCTTGTGAGTTTTTGGAGGCTACGGAGCTTTGTAGGCTGTCTCCTCTGTCACTGCTCTCTTTGCTTGGATTGGGCAAGGGTTGGTTCATAAGGTCAGATTCAGGTTCAAGGTCATCCTCATCAATAGTTTCTTCCTTGGAAGACTCCATATCTTCAGAGGATGCAATGTCGGACAGGTCATCAGTAGCATTTTTATTTATGGGGTCAGAAAGCATCATGGGCGGGTCATCTTCGGACTGGGTTTTCAGGTCCAGGTCCGCAGTGGTACAAGAATTGTGTGCTCCGCCGACGCCAGAGTAGACGCCAAATTGCTTATAGAAGTCAGCTGCAAAATTATAAAAAGTGGAGTCCACGTGACCAGGCCATGAGGAATTCTTTTGTTCTCCAGGAGAATCCTTGGATCCCTGGGTCATTCTTTCAGAAGCATCCACTTGAGCTATCAGATTTGAAACGGCTAAATCTTTATTGGACTGTAAAGAAGTTGGCAGCAGGTTGGCTTTGTTTGTTGAAGCCATGGCCTCTCTGGGTTGGTCTTTACCATTTCTAATTGATCCTAGAACACCATCTTTACGCTTGGCTTTGCCTAAATGGTTGGCTTGAAGATGAAGAGCCATTAGTTCCATAGAAGATGTTGTGAAGGAACAAAACAAGCATCCGTGCCAAGCAATATTGTCTTGAACAGTAATGGATGAACCCGGAAGGCTGCCTGCCTCTGGCCTGACCGAGAGGTCAAGAGGTTCATACTGTGATTTTTCTGTTTTTCTCTGTTTAATGGGCACCTTTTCCTCACTAGTCTCTGAACCCAAAAGTTTTGCAGAAAGGCAACTGGACAGGACTTTATCTTTCTTTTCTTTTTCTTTCTTTAAGGAACTGAGGACAAAGCTGTCCATAAAAGCTTGAAGAGACCCTTGGAAGTTCACTCCGTTTCCAACCATGCTATGATATGCTCGGCCTAGGTCAGAAAAACGTGTCCCTTTGGAAGGCGTGTCCTTCATATTATCTGAAGAAACCTCAGAGGAGATCCCAACTGAATGACCTGGATGGTCTCCTGGAGAAAGCATTCCTGGAGACCACTGTTGGGATCCCATCCCACTTCGGAAATCTATGCCAGGAAGACCCTTGAAAGCTCCTCTCAATACTTCAGGTCTAACAAACATGGATCCTTTACTTGATGTTTCTTCTTTGTGCTCTTGACTTTGAGACTGTCCAGAGAGTGATCCAGCGCCATTCTGCCGTTCCCGGTGGTGTCGTTCCAGGTGGTATTTCAATGATGCAGATTGGGTGCCAGCATAATCACAATGGGGGCATTTGTAAGGTTTCTCACCTGCAATTATCAAAAGGCAAATTTACTGGAGGAAAAAAATAAAACACAAGAGCTCTACACTTCTACAACAATAATGGCCACCACGAACCTTTTTTCCCCCCTAAGGTAATTTCTTCCTTAATATTAAATTAAAATTTTAAGGATTCCCCCCCCCCTTTTAAACAGCTTTCTACAAGCTTGACACGCTATAAGCACACACAATCAACCATCTCTTCTTTAACCTAATATGCTAAAGCTGCTGTAGAATTAGAAGCTATGATTATGAAAATGAAGCAACACCATTCCACACCGTGATCATTAAAAGTACAAGCAGAGGGCAGTGGGTGGGAGGAGAGAGAGAGAGAAAGAGAGAGATAGAGAGAGAGACAAAGTATATAACAAATGGATGACTACAATGTTTTTCTGTATACAATAGCACTAAAATTTGTTTAAATTATACACATGGAAACCATTTTTTAAACCTAAAAATTTTATGGCACTGTTACGCAAGACTGAAATGAATGATTTAAGTCTTGCTCTGCAGTAAATCATGGATATAATTAGCAAATGGCATTCTGCACAAGTAATTTATCATTATTTGGAGGGCACCATTCCAGAAGGATTCAAGGATCTGCAGACCTGCTGCATTGTTTCCAAATAAAGAACTATAAATATGGTTTCTATAAAATATTAATACGATTTTAGTGCATTGCAACTGCATCGGGCTAAGAACATATAGTTAAGATAAAAGGTAGTCGATAAAAATTAAAGAGAAAAGGAATAATAAAAAGGTACAAAATAGATTCTGTTCCCCTGAAATTAATATTATCTACTGTTGTTATTGTTGTTGTTTTTTGTTTTGCAGTGCTTTAAATTTGCACTAATGGTTCTTCTATTGTATAGTGGTAAAATCTGCAATTTACCTATATATAAGACTTCTTTCAAAGAGCAAGGGTTTAAGCTGCATTCTAAAATACATATGATATTTTTGGTTTTACATTTTACTTTAGTGCAAAGTCCATATGGCTCTTTGATTTTGATTTCAAAGAAATGTAGGTGTCCTTCAGCACATATGTGAAATATTTACAGGCATTCACACATACACCCCCCCAAAAAAGAAAAGCTGGATAGACAAACAGGAATGTGAATATATAGGA
This sequence comes from Pseudoxyrhopus heterurus, assembly GCA_032468235.1. Lineage (NCBI taxonomy): Eukaryota > Metazoa > Chordata > Lepidosauria > Squamata > Pseudoxyrhopus > Pseudoxyrhopus heterurus. Next base: position 187,861 of record JANHJO010004103.1, read on the forward strand.
GTGTTGCTTGAGCAGCTATCAAATGATTCTTTAAAGACCTGACTGCCGGACTTGTCACTGAAACAGACAGCAGTCTAGCAGTCTTAGAAGCTTCTTTTAATGGTGTTCTGTCAATAACA
>JANHJO010004103.1:341667-353111 GCA_032468235.1 Pseudoxyrhopus heterurus
TAGGAGGATCCCCATGTTGTCCCCCAGGCTATGTGGGGCAGTGCAACTCCATGCGGTACGGAATGGAGTTGCACTGCCAAACATGGCAAAGTCCCTGAATCCAAAGCCACTCAGTTCTAACTGAGCAACCACAGTCAAGGTAGCTCCCATCCCTTCTTTAGATGCTTCCCCAGTCATACAATTCCATACAGCAATTGCTTCAAGGCAGCAATTGCTTCAAGGCATCAACTTGTTAAAATTTTGCTTGTGCTATTTCCTAAAGTATTGTAAATTGACATAACTAAGTAATAGCTAGATAATGTTACAGGGAAGTTAGATCTGATGACCATTAACTGTTAAAACATCCTCCATACCATGACCTGGCACATAATTGCACTGAACCATGACATATTTAAATGAGTTCCTACAACACATTAAGTGATACACTATAGTTTACAAACCGCAGACGCTGGGTTGGTATAACGTGCTAAAGTAGATAACCCATATTATGGCTTAGCACTATTTACAATCCAAGACAGTGGATTCATATATCTTTACACGGGAATCAGACCAACCCAAGCAATAGAAGAGAGAAAACCTTCAATTAACACCATTCCTTTTCTGGTGCCTAGAATAGGATTTCACCAGATTTTGCAACTATGGGAGTCTGAAGAAGCATCTGCACCAGTGTGAGATTGACTTCACAGACTTCAAATGTCAAGTCACAGGAGATCTGTATCCAAATGATTCTGGGTACTTTGCAGAAAATAAAAAAAGCTACAATGCCACACGGTTCACACCAACTTCCTTTTCCGTGGGATACGATGGTGCGGTGTACGTACCACATTCTTTAGCTTAATTTTCGTTTTTTGTCTCTTAGAAATCAGAAGAAACCCCTTTTAAACAAAGGCCATAAATCTGACAAACCTGATTTTCAAGGCATAGGTATGGAGACATGGGGTGATTTTTTTTTTCTTTATAGCCTTTCCCTAAATGCATGCAAAAAGCTATCAATGAAATCTTTAATTACACTGCAGCCATAGCCTATATTCCTATTTGCAGTTTGTTGAGGGAAAATTATAGATCTTGAGGGGGTAATTTTTACGAAATCTATGAGGGAGGAAAAAAATGGAAAACATCAGAAACATCATCCAGCATCAGATAATGAAAAACGTTTCTCCCTCCCTTAACCAGTTTGTAGCTGCTACAAGCTATGAACTGTTTTCTTCTGGAACGTTATTTCAGCACTTGAACCCCAGATAACAATGAATACATACAGGAGGAAAGTGCTAAGCTTTAATTGTATGTATTTAGTCACGCAAACAGAAGCAACGGCCTGCGAAGGCTAGTTAGCCAGTGACAGCTTTTAGCTTTTAGACTAGTTTCAAAAAGCTTTTACAAATTGCACTGATCTATTCATGGCCATAGCAGGGGGAAAAAAGCAAACCAAACAAAGACCATCCATTTAACCTGGTCGCTGCAAATCAAGTTGGGTTGCCTTTAAATGCACCGAGAGGTAGAGATGCAATTTCCACCACCCGCTAATTTTGTTCTAGTAAATATCATTAAAAATTGGAAGACACTGGAAGAATGTGCAGTTTATGTTCAAAAATCTCTCCCTGTCAATCAATTCTGCATGAAACTGATGATCACATCATCACGTTAGTTTGCCTGACTTGCTCAGCACAAAGGAGGTGGGAACGTTTTCTCGAGCAAGGATGTCAGCACTTGAAAAATCAATCACCATCTGGGCTCATTTTCCAAAAAAGAAGAAAAACAACCCCTGGTTAAGAATACACTGGAACAAATAAGTTGAAAATGTTTGAAAATAAATCGTGGGGTTAAAGAAACTTTATAATAAAATGGGGAAAAGAAGCATCATGGCAGCTGAAAAGAATAAAAAGGAAAAGAAAAATGCAATCACACGTCGATCAGTATGTCAAGTCTACACGTGAAAAGCTTACCAAAAAAAAAAAAAGTTGCTTTAACACTTTGGAAGATCATTTTTCTTGCTATCCTTCATAAAATTACATCTTCTTTGAAACGGAAGCTTCTCTTTATAAATAGAACCCAGAAAAATATAAGAATATTGCATTTCACAGTTCTACTACTCTGCTGAAGTGCGGCGAAAACACGATACCGTGTCCAATATTTGTGATTTAGCAACATTCTTGACTAAAAGTAATAGAACATGTGCACAAAATTTTATTTCTGCTAGGGATAAGTACTCTTTCCAAAAAGTTAAGTATAGTGTTCTGATTGACTAATCTTATACTCCCACAATGCCTCCTTAAGCATTTATTTTTTTTAAAAAAATGTCCATTTTTTTGCATTGTATTCAATACATTGTTTTGGAGACATTTCTTTCCATAAATAATGTGCTACAGTGGATTAAAATAAAAGTTCTACTTTGAGGATATTTTTTTAAAAAAAAAAAAGTATGGAGAATTAGACAATGATGTTACAGGCTCTATCCCACACAGTGAATAACAATTAATCAAATCATAAAACACTACAAGAACTCACAATACACAAATAGCAGAGGAAAAGATAAATTGATTTTTGCAGCCGCTTTGCTTCTTTTCAGTGGCACGACTGTGTGAAAAATACCAGTTTAAAAAGTGTGCTGAGGCAGCAAAACCATTTAATACTTCACAAACAGTTATCTAAGCCAATGTCCAATAGCTAGACAGTACTGTAATGTGACCTACATACTAACAAAATCATTTTTATACAGAGGAAAAGACGAAGCATTTATCCACTTCAAAATAGTTAAGCCAACTAACTCGGATGCTTTCTTATTGTTATTAAACACTGGCTTGAAATGGGTGGTTTTAAGGGAAAAACTCAAGTGGTCGAGATTAAAATCCTTAGATATTGCTGCAGCAAACCAATGTCTTTTATTACCTGTCTATCTCATAATCGGCGAATCCCAATTTTTTTTTCAAATTTACTTCTGCAGATCTACATTTTTGTGTTTTGATTTAAACACCGCCTATAAATTCACAGTAATGTACGTGCCTTGAAAAACTTGCATCATAAACTAGCAAATATCTTGTCTCTAATCAAACATTGGTGGCAGTCACCCCAAATTAAGAATTTATTTCCAGTGAGAAACTGCTAAGCAGTTAACCCTTCCATCAAAATCAGTGGAACATAAACTGCTTAGCATGAATGAATGAATGAATGAATGAGTGAGTGAGTGAATGAATGGAACGAACGAACGAACAAACAAACAAACATTTTAAAAGTGGTTTATGTTGGCAAATCTAACTCTTTAGATAGAGACTAAACTATATATGAAAATGTTATTAATCTTTTGTGTTATAATAAAGCTTGAGTGAGAGAGCCAAGGGAATTTAGTGGTTAAGGGACTTGGAACGGGAAGATTCAGGTAAATTCAGGTACAACCTTACCTGGGTCTCACCACTCTAACCTTAATTTTGGAAACTCACTGGCACAAAAGACAAGTCATTAGTTGTCTGCATCTGTTAGTTTTTAATGTTCTTGTTCTCCGAAAGATGGCCATAGTATTGCTTCTTCAATTCTGGTATTGTTTTTTTTTTAAACTTGGACCATTAATGTGTGCCTCCACAAGTAGTTCTCAATTTACAACCATTCATTTAGTGACTATCCAAAGTTGCCATGGTAGTGAAAAAGTGATTTATAACTGATCGTCTTATTTATGACCATGGTCACGTGGTCACCTGATCAATATTTGCGTGTTTGGTAATCAGCATGTATTTATAATGTCCAAGGGGTCATTTCCCTCAAAACGATGCTATAGGGCACTGCACACCAGAACAACTAAACACAAGGAGAGGTTTTTTCCCGAATGCCATCACTCTGCTAAACAACTAATTCCCATAACATTGTCAAATTATTTACTAAGACTATATTACTGTTATTCTTCTCATCCTTCCTAGTACCCATCTCTTCCTACTTATGACTATAACTGTGTTGCTTGTTTCTTTACAATTTATATTGTTTTATTTGTTTCCTGGTATGATTTGATTGCTTATTAGTAACCTATGACTATAACTAAGTGTTGTATCCTATGATTCTTGATGAATGTATTTTATTTTTTCTTTATGAACACTGAGAGCGTATGCACCAAAGACAAATTCCTCGTGTGTCCAATCACACTTGGCCAATTGTAGGATTCTATCCTATCCTACTCTACTCTACTCTACTCTATTCGATCATCATTTCTGACCATCCCAGCTGACTGCTGAGAAGTCAACTCAATGCGGGAAGCTGGATTCACTTAACAATTGCATGAATTTCTTAACCACCATGGCAAAAAAGGTCATAAATTCAGGCATGACTCACTTAAGAGCCACCTTACTTAGCAATGGAATTTCTGGAGTCAGTTGTGATCGTAAGTCAAGGACTGCCTATATTGGTGTTACAATGACTTCAGTAAAAGAAGTGGGATGGGGAGAAAATGACAATTTTATAGCAGGATGGCAGAAGTACAGGTAAATCCCACCACTATCTTTCGTTCCTCTCTGAATGAGCTCAGAAGGTTTTAGGCCACTGTAATCAAATCTGAAGAGGTAAGCAAGGCCACATATTCACAATCTAGGGGAGGAGAATATTCACAATATAATCACGAGGACTTGTAAAGCTCGTGTAATCTAAGAATGTCTGGGAATTCAGACCCGACTGTCCTGTCCGTAGGAAAACAGCCCCACAATGTCGTTTCATCAGGGATATGGCAGGCATCTGGAATTGAACTTTTCTCTCTGTCCTTCAGCAATTCAGGTTCCTGAGCCAGCATCCCAACCAAGCATTGTGGCCATCGAAAAAAAAAGATGTTGGCTTTTAACTGTGATAAGTAGGAGCTCATAGAGGAGGAAAAGAGAAAGGCTTGCTCTTCTTGTCAAATTTGAGACCCAGGAAAATGATTTACGTAAGAGGATGAGTGAGGCTGACATGCCATCAATCCTGCGGCTTCCGCCTCCAAAGTCCCAGACAAGCAGAGTTTGCCAAACTCAAATGATCCACGATGCCATGTTGTAAGCAGGAATCCATGAAAGTCATAGCTGTGTAAAGAACTTCCCAACGAAATCAGCTGAGGATATTAATTAAAACAAATCTCTCACTCTCTCTCACACACACACATAAACACCTTTACATGAATATTTTTGTACAAGGAATGTGAGTTTTTGCTGCTGCCTTTTTCCAAGAAACAACATCTGGTGTGCCATACGGGTACACCACAAAAAAAAGAACTAAGATGGTGCAGTTTGATTCATTACTTTGATTCTGGCCCATCCTTTTATGTTAAGATCATTCAATTTGTAGGGTTGTTTTTTTATTGCTCCAGACCACACCTGCATTAAGATGTATCTTGTCTTAACTGTGATATTTTTTTTCAATAAGCAGCAATCAACCACAAACTGAGCTAAGCCATTAATTCCCCAACAAACACAAAGATACAGACATACCAGGCTCTTAATATAATACATTCATATGTTCTAGTAAGATTCAGTATGAAGGTTAGATCCAAGGCATGAGTGACAACATGCCAATCCAACCCATGTTCTCCAACCCAGGATCCTGAAGGCTCCTGCAGGTACAACTCAGTCTGCCAAACAGGAAGAAAGAGAAGCATTGAGATTAACAGAAATGCTGTACACATACAGGTAGTCCTTGATTTACAACAGGGGTGTCAAACTCAAGGCCTGTGGGGTGCTTACATCTGGTCCACAGGGCCACCCTGGAACAGTGAAGGAACGGCCTGCGGTGCCTCTGCCAGTAAAAACAGAGCTCAGGAGGGACACGTATAGCTCTCCCGAGCTCCGTTTTCGCTGGCAGAGGGTTGCAGGAAGCCGTCGCAGCTGAAAACGGAACTCGGGAGCCCATTTTCACTGGCATTGTGCTAGGACCACCACAGGCACTCCCAACATGAGTGACGTTGAGCTGGCCACACACACACCATTCCCCCGAGGTCAAACACAACCCTGATGTGGCCCTTAATGAAATTGAGTTTGACACCCCTGACTTATAACCACAATCGAAAGCAGAATTTCCATTGCTAAGTAAGATCGTTGTTCAGTAAGTTGCGCCCAATTTTGTGACCATTTTTGCCACCATTGTTAAATGAATCACTGCATTTATTAAGTGAATCACGCAACCATTAAGCAAATCCACCTTCCCCCATTGACTTTGCTCATCAGAAGTCAGATGGAAAAGTCGCAAATGGAGATCACGTGCCAGTTGCCAAGCCTTTGATTTTGATCACATGACCCTGGGAATGCTGCAATGCTTCCAAGTGTGAGGATCGGTTGTAAATTAATTTTTTTTTTCAGTACCGCTGAATGAGTGGAGGATTACCTCTGTAGGAATATTTCTTTGCATTGAACTTCAACTGCCTCTACTGATTTATTATTCCTTAGAAAACTTTCCAGCAAGTTACTCAATGTTGACACATTAACTTTAGCATACCCACCGGAAGTACAGCAACTAGCGTAGGAGATGGCCAAGCAGAATCCGAAGGAGGGGCCAAGTGTGTCATCTGTCTCGAGTCCCTTTGTGCCCACAAAAGATCTAAGTCCAGCCCACCTTGAATCTCATTGACTTTTATCTACTGCCAATTTGCTTTGACCATTAGTAGTTCAGATTCTTGTAGAGAACATTAGCATACAATAAACCTACATTCATTTGAACGGCCTGGATTTCCTGTGCTCGACAACTAGCTTAAAGGGGGGGGGAAGTGTCTTTCCTTGCTTCCCTTTGGACAAAAAAGACTTCCAAGTTAAAAAGGTTATCTCCTTCCTGGTTATCAAGTCAAGCAATGGGGAAAGGAAAGGACTCGCCTGGCAGTGAATTTGCATCCTGCGAGTAGATGCTCAAGATCCTGAATTGTTGAAACAGAACTCAGCAATGATCACAAACGCCGGGACCATTGGTAAGTATCCTGCCAGCAGTTCGCACCTTGCAAGCCTTTTCTTGCAGACTGCTTTCTTGCAAACTGCCGTGGGCTTATTCTCGGTGCCTCGTGGCGCACTATGTTTAAATGAGAGTGCTCCCAAGCTTCCTCAATAGTTTAATAAAACATATACTGGCTGTAATATTCCATTTATATTAGAAAACTATCGCCCCTTGGTTTGAAAAATGACCTCTGGTTGGCAATTTGACTCTAAGCTTCATAGATTATAGTCCACTGTTGGTCATTTAGTCAGTCCACAGAGCAATACTTTTTCGTAACAAGCTCAAACAGCTATCAGTATTTGGTAGGCTACTCACAAGCTGACGATAATGCAACACAACACATTCTATTATGCAGCTAAACAAAAGGAGTAACAACCTGAAGACACTCACACAGGCGGAAAAGGAGTGCTTATTCCCAGAGTGCTGAGATTTGGGGTAGGAGGCTGGTGGGGGTGGAATTCATCTCTTTGTATATTTTCCGCAGATTTCTGTTGCCTCAAATGCGTTCAACCCAAGATCTAAATTCTCTAATTCCTTTTTCCCTAATGTCATTTGCCTTTGTATCTCCTTAAGTCTATTTTTATGCATTATAGGAAAAAGTAGATCCTATTAGAAGCTGATCAAATTTAAGGAAATTAGAGAGATACCCTACAGTTATAAAATCTCAATTGCAATAATGGATTCAGGACTCAGCTTTGGAAAGGCACTTTCAGCCTGCCCTTGGAATAAGGAAGATATATTTAAAGAAAAAAAACAGAATTTCAGAGACTTAGACTGTTGTTTTAGATCTGTACATGTAGGGTTATTTCAGCATCTGAGGAATCCAGAATCAATAGCAATAGCACTTAAACTTATATACCGCTTCAAAGTGTTTTACAGCCCTCTCTAAGCAGTTTACAGAGTCAGCCTATTGCCCCCAATAATCTGGATCCTAATTTTACCCACCTTGGAAGGATGGAAGGCTGAGTCAACCTTGAGCCAGTCAGAACTGAAGGAATCCAACTCCTGGCAGTGTGAACAGAGTTAGCTTACAATATTGCATTCTAACCATTGTGCCACCCATCAATGCAGATGAATAAATCGGGGGAAGGTTTTGTTTTCCACATATATGCACAGCAATCAATCCCTATGTTCATTAGAAAGACCTGCATTCCATTCCATTTCTGAGTACACCTGAAGACTTGTACAGACTTTGACCAAACACATCAGGGTTCTTTACCAAAAGATACACAAACACTTCCTTATACCAAGTCAGACTAATAGCCAAGTCTGCTGTAGATATAGAATGCCAGCACCCCATGTATGGATGTAAGGATTCTCATGCAATCCATACATAATCCAAGGAGATTGAGTGACTGCATTCCCTGCCACCTCTGAAGGGTAGATGAGATTAAGTGCCATCCCTTGGCTTTTTCTACCTTGTGCAAATCTTTATGATGTAACCCCCCCAAAAAAGTTCAGATACAATAGGGCCATTGGAGCCTTTGGAATCAATGTGGTTTAAGTAGCAATTCAACAGAACAGAATCAATTCAACAGAACAGAATTAAATTAACAGAATAGGGAAGATGACTATTGTTCCATTCTGTTTGCCAAATCTTGCAGGCTTATTTGTAGGCTGATGTGTGATATCATGTTATATCATTGGGTTTTCATCTTTGCAAGCTGCCCAGATTCAATGAGAATAAGTTGGGTGGCCATATAAATTTTCTTAAATAAATAAGCCTGCTCCAACCTGGGTATCTTTTCTGGCTAAACCTTTGGATTGGATAGCAATTTCCATTTCGTCAATCTAATGTGACCAGAGGAGCTTTGACAATGGATTTACTGGTATAACTAGACAGACAAATGCAGACTTGGGAAAGATTGTCCTAGTGTTGTGGGTACTCCACCACTGGAGGTTTTCAAAAATAGACTGGACAACCATTTGACTGGGATGGTGTAAGATCTCTTGGCTTGAGCAGAGGATTGGATTAGAAAACCTCCAAGGTCCCTTCCAGCCCTGTGATACGATGATTTATTTTATTTTTATTTATTTTAATGAGATTTCTATACCGCCCTCTCCCAAGGGACTCAGGGCGGTTTACAATAATTAAATCTATCTATGATCATGCTCAGATAAATAAGTCTATATTAATCTATAATCTAGACAAAATCTAAGAAGAGCAAGACACAAGCTGTGCTCTCGTCTCCCTGTGCTACTCTGCCTGTCAGGCTTGTCCTCCTGGAGAAATGTAAAGCCTACAATTACACTGGCTATAACAAGTCAATGTTCAAACAGACAAGGAGATGAGATGTTAACCTGACCAACCCCATGGGTTAATGTGATGGGAAGGTTGGATGTGTGCCCTTGAGAAGGAGACAGAGCAGTTTCAATCACTATGTACCTCCAACTTACTGCCAAACCAGCATGTGATCGTCAAGGATAAAAAGGATACCTACTCATGTCCCTTCTAGCCTCAAACAATGGCAGCTGGTCTCCATACTTTGAGTTATTGACTATTGCAAACCCCCAAAGTAGTGCTAGAAGTTGAAACTTGGGTTTTCTGCTGTTAAGCCCATGATCTCCTCATGAGGTAAAGATTGTCCTTCAATGCCATGGAAATACTGAGGTTTGGTTCCTGTGGGTATCAGGTTTTGTGGAGAAGTGTTTCCAAGATGTCCCAAAGAGGCAGGCTGAACAGAAAACAAGGACATAGATCTTGACCTCATGCAAAAGCTTAACTTACAGAAAAACACAGGATCCATGTTCAAATATATTTAACTTATAGACAGTTTTACTATGGTCTGCAGAGGCTTCATAAGTGACAAGAACTGAAACTAGAAGTTTTCTAGCTGAAATGCCATAGCCTTCAATCAAAAGTTTGATATTTCCTTTGCATACCTCTTTTAAGTTTCATCTCTAAATTAATATTAAAAATTTAGTGGACAGAATGATTCACTATATCTAGCTGAGGCGGATGACCCTTTATGTGAAAATTCAGCTGTGGATTTACATGCTTGTCTCATTAATACTATTGGAAAAATTGGATGATACAATTTTATGATTTAGGAAAAGAGCCTTTTAGTTTGAGAAGTAGCAATTTCCTTTTTTAAAAAACATACTTCATCTTTAGAGCAATAAAAAGTGGCATATATGTCCCATACCATAATGGATTAATTAAAGAATATTATGTTTATCCTAAGTCCTGACCAAGTTGTACATCTTCATAACTCACTCATAAAAATTAATGCATTTTCCAACACTCCATAATGATATATCACCTATTTTTGCTATACCTCTTCAGAATAAATTGTTTCAGATTGGATTAGTCTCAGGTACAATGAATAGTACTGGGGTGGCTGGGTGTTATTTTGAGAATTTACAGAGTAATGCACCAAAATCTTAATCTTCTCATTATATCTTTGAGCTATCACATAGCCTCACTTTTATCCCAAAAGTGCTTTTCCAAAAGTCCCAAAGGTGCTTTTTCAAGAGAAACTGGACTTTCTTTCTTTGGTTTTTCCTTAAAGACATTTCAGAACTGAAGAGGCTTCTTGGATGAGAAGTGAAAAGTCTTCAAACAAACAACCAAGAAAGTTCAGTTGCCTTTGGGACAATCATGACCTAGATGACTGAGAATCTCCATAGTCATACTCCCACTGTTATGAAATCATGGTGTTTTCCACCCCTAGATTTTCAGATCTAATGTAATATGTATTCTACATTTCCTCTCTTTCCATATCCAGCTTGTCACCTTTGTCATAATCTTTTATTTTTAAACCATTTCTTCACTGTTGGCCGTTCACGTAGGCATCACAAAAATATTCATGCAATGGCTCATAAAACCTGCACATTTCTAAATTGACAGAACTTTCCCCCTTCCCTCCCCTCCGGAAAAAAAAAATCCCCAAAATAATAATGTACAGATGTTCCTTATTTAAATTAGCTGTTGGCATTTAATGCTGCCAATCTCATATGTGATCAACTTTGTGAATTTCCCAGGTAGTCAACATTTTAGAGAGGCCTGTTTATCCTCCAGTTGAATAATTATGCCAGGTGAATGATCTAGATAATTGTTCAATAAATAGCAAATGTTAGAAGGTTGAGGCTAAGGGTTCCAACTGACCAGCTGTGTTTAAAAAAAAAAAGTCATTCGCACAATTCTTTCCTTCTGCTGCAAATATTCGTTCCTTTTGTCCTTCCATCTACAAAATGATGTAAACAATTTTCCTTAAATATCATCTGCAAAATAACCTCGTTCCCAGACTCAACAACCATATTCTGAGGGCCATGTAATTTCTAATGAAGGTAACATAAATTATCAAACAGCATATTTCTGTTGCATTAAAAGAAGAGAAATAAATGAAGACTGTTGATCTGTTCAAAATGCATTTGTGTCCAGAGGAGACTTAAAAGTGAAGAAGGTGGTGCCAGCTGCAAGATGTCAGAATCCAGGACAGAGTTCAAAAGTACAGTGGAACCTCGGTTCACGACCACAATTCGTTCCATAACTTTGGTTGTGAACCGAGTTGGTTGTGAACCGA
>JANHJO010004103.1:424342-434663 GCA_032468235.1 Pseudoxyrhopus heterurus
GAGGAGGAGGAGGAGGAGGAGGAGGAGGAGGAGGAGGAGGAGGAGGAGGAGGAGGAGGAAGAGGACCTTCTCAACAGTTTCACTCCTCTGTTTCCACCCCCATCACATGGTATTCAAGAGAAAAATGTCATCTTGCACCTCTTAAATAGAAACCTAATGTTTTTAAGTTTTCATTCCAAGATTTCATATAGAAAAGGGATGCCAGATGCTAATTCTTGGGCCAATCCTTCAAACTGACTTATATTTTCAAAGACTTTCATCAGAGTAAACATTGTAGATGAATTAAACTGTTTAAAAGCTGGGATGACTATTTCACTTTGCTATATCATATTTAGGCAGGAGATGTTAGCCCAAAAGTATCTGTATCTTAACGGTATCTGATAAGGTCTGACTCTGAAAAACTGTGACTATTGGCTCAAAGAGCAAGAGCTTTTTCATATTGTCACATAAATATTTAAATTCAGTTTATTTGGGGGGGGAAATGAAATAAAAATCGGTTAGGGATGACTTTTTTTTTCCCCTCTTCTTTTGATGAGAGAGGAAATGGTAAAATTGGCCCCGTGTCAGCTCAGGAGAAGATGCATTGCCATGCCTCAGAGAAAACATTTCATCGTAAGAGCGCTTCCCAACCCTTTGCACGTTCCAGGGTGCCACAGCTGTGCAGTCCCAGGTGCAGGTTCTGCAGATGTCACAACCATGGAAGTGAGATTAAATGGAACAGACTCCAGGCAGGGAGCCAAAGAGCCATTTCTCGAGCGCTCTGTTCACAGACCCTTCAGCTTTCAAGACGGAAGGGTCTGATATTAACTTAGAGTCTCAACGCAGGAGGACATAAAGCTAGAATGGCAAGTGAACATCGCTGAAGGAGGGTGTTTCTTACACCTAAGGGAGTGGGATGCAACCCACATTATCTACACACACGACTTCCCCTGGCATATATTTATTTATTTGTTGGAACTTCTATGCTGCCCATTCCCGAAGGACTCCGGGCGGCTCACAACGAACAATTCAATAAAAATATACAATATAAATTTATAATATAAAACATTAAGATACATCTCAATAAATAGTTAAACTAATTATAAGAGTCTAAAATATTAAAAACTATTAAAATCTATTAAAACCTCACTGCTGTCTTGACCCTATATTGCTCCTAAAATAGCCCCTCCCTTAGCTATAATAGGGGTTATTTGTTATTTTAAAAAATATTGTATTGTTATTAAATTTGTTTGCCGCCCTTCTCATCGTGAGGCGACTCTGGGTGGGCTTAGAACATTACAAACAATAAAACCATGCAGACACATATCTCAATAGCAGTAAAAATACAAATTACAATTGCCATGGAGCCCAAGATTTCTGTCGATAAGCAAAACATTTGTTAAGTGAACTTTTACCCCATTTTATGACCTTTCTTTCCACAGTTGTTAAATGAATCACTGCAGTTGTTAAATTGGTAACACAGTTGTTAGGTGAACCTGGTTCCTCGTTGACTTTGCTTCTAAGGAGGTCACAGAAGAGGATCATATGACCCCGGGACACTGCAATCATTATAAATAAGACTCAGTTGCCAAGCACCTGAATGTGGATCATGTCACCATAGGGATGCTGAAATGATCGTAAGTGTGAAAAATGGTCATAAGTCACTTTATTCAGTGTTGATATAATTTTGAATGGTCACTAAATGAACTGTTGTAAATCAAGGACTGCCTGTATAGGTAAAAGATGGGGAGGGATAGAGCATGATGAGTAGGTTGGGGGGGGGAGAATCGGCTACTGGTCCATCAACCATCTGTTGATGTTTCAATGTTTCTCTTGTTCCACGTTTTTGAGAAACAGTCAAATCTTCAGCATCTGGACCATAGGAGGAGACACTTAAAATTCACAATTCAAGACCATTTTGGAGTGCCTTCCAACAGATACTCTAAACCAACAATGGGGGTTCTCGCGTCAGCTGAGAACTGTATTTGACATCAAGTCAGTATTTGTGATAACTTTCTCTCTTCTACTTGCTCTTTGACAAATGGTGCATGTAAGACTAACATGTGCTTTTAGCAGCATGGTCAAGGATGTTCTGTTTTGTCTGTGCATATGAAACATGATTACTTATGCATGTTTAGTATTCAAAGTGGAGTACAATCTTGCATTGATTTGTAATATGCATCCCTCATTTGGATATAAATATTAGTCCATATGCATGTTTGGATGGATAGATGGATGGATGGGTTGATAAATGATAGATAGATGGATGGATGGATGGATGGATGGATGGATGGATAGGTCGATAGATAGACAGATATGATAATGATGGATAATGATGGATAATGGATGAGAGATGAGAGAGAAAGATGATAGATAGATAGATAGATAGATAGATAGATAGGTAGGTAGGTAGGTAGGTAGGTAGGATAGAGAGATAGGATAGAGAGATAATCTTCTGAACTATCTGATGTTGTATTAATATAATAATACTTTTTGATTAGCCATTAAGCCATGTCAGAATACAACACACCGAACAATAATAAGGCCATGTGTTACAAGATAAAGGCAATACTAAAAAGAAAGGCAAACCATATTTCTGTGTCACCCCCACAATTAATGCCAATCAGATCCAGATATGCAGTTCTTAATATATTAATCATATAAGTAGTGCTTAAAGTTAAAAACTATGCAAAATATGTTAAGCCATACTAATTGTGGAGAGGAAATTACTTCAGCTCCTACAGAAACAATGGATAGTGTATGATTGTACTGCTCCTAATGGCCATGACCCCAAACTTCTGCTGAACCCCAGGTCTACCAGCTTTGCGCATCCTACAGAAGGCACATTGTTTCCTTGAATAATGAGATATGATATTTTCCTGTGTTCTGCTGCTGTTGTTTCTTTCCCTGCCTGCTCTCATTTTTTCCTCCCTCTTCACAGAAGGCAGAGAGGTGGGTTCACACAAGCCTGGCATAAAACAAGGGAGTTGCAGGAGGTTTGCCATTTGGCAATTCATGATCACTTTAGAGAAACATTTCAGCAATCCGGCATTGCACAGCCATTCAGGGAGCATGGTACAGTGTATCAAACGGAGCACGCTAGTTAAACCATGCAACTCTTGAGCTGTGCCCTCCATTAAGCGTAATTGCATTATCTGACCAAAAAGATCAATGTGCAGATGATGACACTCAAGAGTCCCAACAGCTAATTCTGGACTGAATGAGGCACTAAGTTGGTTTTTTTCCCCATGAAGTTTTATGCTGTGTCTAAGTCTTTGAAGCAGATTAAAGTTTTTGGTAAAATAGCCTACCTGGTTCAAGGGATTTAGTTGCTGGATTTAGATGTCAAGGACAAGGGTTTAAATCCACCCTCAGTTGGGTGGTGTCCATGCTAAACTTCCTGAAAAACATCTGCATTCATTAATGGAAAGACTGAATTCCAACCATAATAGGTCTCTCTCTCCCTCCCTCGCTCTCTCTCTCTCCCTCCCTCCCTCTCTCCCCCTCCCCCTCTCCCTCCCTTTCTTTCCCTCTCCATTCAAACTCTAATGCATATTGTCCTTCTGGTTCATATCTCTTCTTCTCCCCAACCTCTCCAAGAGAATTTCCCATAATGGGAAAGGATTGTATCTGTCCTATCCATCTTACATCTAAAAAAAGATCTATGTTCAGCTGAGGAACTGATATTGCTCATGAAGGCTACATCTCATGAACAGGGCCACCACTGCAGTTGATGTCCCATTCAAAGAAAAGAAGGAGAGAACCATTATACCAGTTGAAGGAGAAGGAAAGCGAAAGAAATATCATGAAACCAAAGTCTTTTAAGACATCTTTCAGAAGGCATTGTCCAAGCCAATTCAAATTTGCTACAAAGTTTGAAATCCCAAAGGTAGAGGTCTACAAAGGTCATTTCTCCAAGAACAGGTTGGAAGGGCTTCCATACCTCTTGTATCTTGCTTGCTCAGATACATCCATTTTCTCCACCACACAGGCACAATAAAATACTGACGTTTGAAAGAGTTGAGAATATCACATGTGAAAATTTCAAGTTTCCGACAGAGAAGCTTAATGAAAAGATTTGTGCCTAAACTTCAGAGAGTTTACTTTCTACATAATTCTTAGGGCTATTGTAATTGTCCACCATGCTGGTTGAGCAGCACCAATTGTCACTGATCTTACAAGATCTAATTCATGTGTCCACGTGAACAACAAGGAGAATATTTGACCCCTGATCTTTGGCCCTGAAGTTATGGAGATTGGCTAGCCACTCTGCCTAACCTTTGAGAACAGCCATTTAAAAACAGACTGTTATCTTGGATGTCTGGAGGAAGAACAGATGACTTCAAATAAGCATTTGGATAAAGATATCACGATGCACACTATGGCATCGTGGCTTCTTCAAGATAATTATGCACGATGCACTAACATATTCCTAATTCAGCACAGAGGCACTACAGTAAAACCTGGTTGGCCATGTAGCAACCAAGCATGACTCCAGAAACAGGATCTTATTTCTTCTTTACATACATGAAGTCACTCTGGTATTAAAGACCAGCAATACCAAGACTGCACCCATTCAATCCTTTGGGGGCGGGGAATAAAATTAGAGTAAAAGTTAAGGAATAAGAAATGTTGTTACCCAGTAGCAACATTCAACTTTGAGCACTCATTAACCTTTGAGGATGGCAAACTGCAGTGCAAAACTTAAAAACCTAATGTATATGATGAACATTTCTGTCTGCTATTAAATAAGATATATAAAAGCCAGCTCAATGCCCCAGGAGTTTTGGTAATAGCAGAACAATGAGAGTTACCCTACTCTTACTGTAATGCAATTGGTATTAAGAAGATGAGGTTAAAAGATTCCACATGTTCAATGGGTGCTAGACCCCAGCAATATTTCTCAACCTCAAGTTTGCTGGCTGAGGAATTCTGGAAGCTGAAGTCCACATATCTTAAAGTTGCTAAGGTTGAGAAGCATTGGACTAGATGGTCATTTTTTTACTTATATTTATTAAGCATTTTCATATAATAAAATATTATAAATGTTAATATATTTAATATAAATATAAAATCTAAAAATATTTTAATATTTTTATTTATTAGATTTGTTTGCTGCCTCTGGGTAGCTTAAAGCCAGTTAGCAGCTGTATTCAAGTCTCTTGTTTCTCTGCAAGGAAAGAAAGAATTCTATAGGTTTTACAAATTTACTTAAGGAATATATTACAAATAGAGGGGGGTACATCTCCTGGACACCAGTTTCTTAATACTGGCAACTGAATTTTAAAATTCAATTTTACCTCACACTTATACAACTAGAGAGCTGTGTAAGGTAGGGATCCATTTATAGTTGCACTAGTATATAAATCTGTGATCTGCCCAATAAAGTAGGCATTCTTACATATTATTCTGTATTATTCCTTCACTATTATTCACTCCTGTCCTATTGCAAATGCTGAAGATCTGTTCTAGGAACTTCTGTTTTTATAGATTCTATAGAACTATAATTTCACAATGAAAAATAATCAACTGAGGTTATTAGTACTTATATCTTTAAGAATACAACTGAACATTAATGGAAAAAGCTAATGAAATCATAATGGTCAACTTTAATATTGCCAAGAAATGTATCAGTATGTATTCACCATGATGTTCAGTATCCATTAAGGGAAAACAGAATATTAGAATTGTTTTAAAATTAGTAGGAATAGATGTATTAATAGCATCATTAATTTCAAAATCATATTCTTTGTTGATTGGTCTGTTGTTCAGTTCCTCATTTTTGTAGAAATAAATTGTTCCTTCTCCACACATATATGTCACCTTTCTACTAAATGATGATCAGAACAGGAGGTAATTCTACAAAGAACTAGAAAATAAACTCCTATGTACAGTAACCAAGAAATTATAATTATCCAAAAGTTAGCTTACATTAAGACACTGATATATGTATGCATGTATGTATGTATGTATATACTTGACTGCAAATAAAATGTCCATAATTTACTTGTACTGCATAACAGAAATTCTCATACATATCTTACAAGAAAAAGGAATCTTCCATATAAGAAAAATAGAATAAATTATTTCTATCAGTCAACACATAATGCAAGTTCTTTGTATAATTGTCTTTTTTATAAAGATGCTAGTTTTTGTTTCTTAAATTCATAGTAAATTAGTCTGAACACGAAACTGAGAGCATATGTGGATGAACACAATAACTATTTTCTTTAGTTTGATTCATAAACTTTGATATGATGGACAAACTTTTACATGCATTCCAGGAAATTTTCCTCTGAGATTGTCTCCAGCTGGTTTGCCTACACTTTTATAAATACAGTACGTTTAAAACTAGCTTAATATAAGGATAAGCTAATTGCGAAGTTTTGGTGCCTTTGTCATAATTTAGAGATAATATTAGTTGCAAGGAGGACCCAGTAGAGATACCATTGACCAGCTGTTCCTTTTGACCGCACATGTCAACAATAGACTGCAACGACTCCATTATGTTTAATCCAGTTGCTTTTCAAATAGGAATTGATGAAAGGAAAGAAAGATTTACAAAATTAATTCCAAGATTTGTGGTCTATTCTGAACTAAGCTGGAGTTTTTAAACATCAAAAATACATTGGTCAGGCTGACTTACTGAACTATGAAAACATCACCTAAAGAAATTCTTATAAAAGACACATTAATGAAATTTCAGCATGGCACAACTTCAAGGCCTGGCACACAGCTATAAAATGTTACATTTCTGTAATTAGAAACATTTGGCTTGACTAAAGTTTGTAGAGCTTTTGTCCAAACAGGACAAACTGGAATAGAAAAGTATTCAACATCAAATCAAAACAGTCCCATTAAGACCCCTTTCCCATCTCCAAAATAGACCATGAGGCATTTTAACAAAGGTACCAGAACGTGCATATATAAGTTGAGTTGAAAGAGATGTTTGCATGCCATGTTGTGCAGAATGAGAATGTCAAACATCAGTTGGACTGAACTTGTTTCTAAAGCCGTCTAATCTACTTTAGATAGTTGCAAGAGCCGTACAAAAAAACAACTGTCAACGTTGTACTTCAAAGTGCAGAGAGGGTAAGGGAAATGGCTCCCAGATCTGTATATATGTGGAAGTTTAAACATATATATGATAATTTAACCACACATTTGTCCTGATTTAGTAACTGTTTGCATAGTGATTTGCACAATGTTTCCAACTTCTTTGTCATCTTAGCAAGCGTACTTTTACTGGCAGTAAGAAAATTTTAAACAAATTTTGGGTTCACTATAGCATTTCCAATACTTAAATGTTCCCTGGCTGTTAATAGAGCTTGGAATTTGCCAGCTTTCTTCATTCTGAAAACAGAGCTTTAGTCTAAAACAAATGTCATTGGAAACTGAATGTAATTTTTAACATAATACAAGATTGGTGCACCTACTGCAAAACAAGACACAGTAAATAACAGACAAAGAAACAGATTAAAATGCTTGCTAAGATTTCACAAGAGTTTGTCTCAAATTAATTTAATAATGTTCTCCAAAAATCTTGATAGAAAAAGAACAGATATCAGAATAATTCAGTGGACTCCTCCGATTTTTGTGTCTATGAGAAAAGCAAATTAAAAACACTTAATGGGTGAAGATTTTACTAAGTTTTTGCTAAGTGGACAATGATGGCAAACCACTTTCCAGGCTAAATGTCTATGGAGATTCTCAATCATCCAGTTCATGGTTATCCCAAATGTACTTTTCCAAAAGGCAATTGGACTTTCTTGGGTTTTTTTTCTTTAAAATATTTCACTTCTCATCAAAGAAGCTTCTTCAGTTTGCAGATTATTAAATATGTTATTTAGGATAGCAAAAAAAGAAAAAAATGTAAATTTCAGCCAATCCAGTAAATTCCAGGCTTTCATTACAAGTATTTTTACTGCTCTGACTGAAAGCTACTCTGGATTAATTTTATCCCAAGTCTAGTCTTACATTTTATTTTGGTGACAAATGAGTTCTGAATTAACCTAAATTATCCAATTCTCTTGCTAACTCGGGAGTCCATGTAAACCAATGACTATTTTAACGCTATGTTCCCATGCCCCACTGTCATTGCTTCTCTCCTAGTCGAAACAGATTCATGGAGAAACTACATGTTCTGCATACAGTTTTCTAGAATAGTAACTACTGTGTGTTTTCTAGAATAGTAACTACTGTGTATGGATATCCATAATACCAAATTCACACTAAGATGAACCATATACAAAGGGTGCACACACAACCCTCCTCTCCAAAAAAAAAAAAGCTACTATTGACCTACACTGAGCATTCTTTACTTGAAAATAAGAGAGGAAGAAGTTCATACATGACCAATTAGAGATGGCAGCGAATTGTTGATTTTTAGATCAAAGCACAGTGTGATATGAACAGATAATAAAATCTGTTTATACAGATTTCATAAGACTTCGCCTTTTTATCAGCGTTTGAGGAACACCTTGGATTTGGCTGAATCCTAAATCAAATCCTGTTGGTCTGGAGAAATTATGAGCCAAATTTTGGAGAAAGAGTTCTGAACTCAAGTGGATCTTCCTGAAAGGTTGATAACAGTTCGAACACTTTAGAGACTAGAAGAGCTGGAGTCTTCATAAGAAAAAGAAAAACCACAGACTATTACCAATATCCACTATTTCTATTTCTCTTTTCTTTACATGTCAGGAAAACATTGGATGGGGGAATGGATACCAGGTTCCGGCTATCAGGGGCATTTCCTCAAGGTGTCTCCAATCCTACTGCTTGTGGAAAAGGAAATTGTGTTTCATCAGAGCATGTAGGCTTATTTTTTGATAGACTCATGATTGTACGTTATCTTCACTTCTTCAAACTTTGCAGTCGGGCTGCACAAAACATTCAGAAGGGTTGCTACACAAAGGGTTACCATGAATGAAGAGTCCCTCTCATATAGCCGCTTCAAAAGCTTACCCTAGTGGCCTGCCTATGTATATCCACAGGCAACACTTTTGTCGATACCTCTAGTAAAGTGATGGAGCTGGCTGTGGACACCGTTGCTCAGACAGCAGGAGACAGCCTTTGTAGCAGCCACACAACCCTTTTTGAGGGTGCAAATTCCTTAACACTTCAAGGAACACCCTTCGGCCAGTCTACTTTGCAAAGCGCCTCTTTCAAATATTTTGCACACATCCACATTGTGATGTTTGACTAAAAAACTTTTGCTTGCCATTTTAGTTTGCTGGTCTCCTGCTGGTTCTTCTTCTTCTACAAGTTACACTGCACTTACTATTGTTACAAATTAAAAAAAAAAATACCCAAAAGCTTATTAAAATTTAGTTGAATAAATACCCATTCCTTTCCCACACCCTCCCAAATCAGCCTTAAATATTGTTAGACTTTCATTTGGAATCAAGTAATGTGATCATTCTTTAGTCCTTTTTCTAAGATGCTAATGAGAGACAGCAAGAGAGAGCAGGTCATTATTATAATTATATACTTCACAGCTATGACTCCCTGTTTTCTCTTTGTCATGTGTGGAGGTTTTATTTAATTTGTGGCATGCAAATTTTATTCCACATACGCATAACCACACTACTGTAAGTTGCTTAGCACATGCCTCTAAATCATACTCCAACACTTTAGTCATTAGAATTAGTTACCAAGGCCACCACAGGTCACCCATCCCTAAGGTCTGTACTAAGAGTAGGCAACCATGCTTCCTCGTAACTTTAGTTACTTTTAGATCTCTGATGGAGTTTATAATCCCAAATTATAAGCAGCTGTCATACATGAGCCTCAGCAGGACAACAGTGTCCTTTCTGAAAAGCATCTGTAAAACACAATAAATTACAACAAAGAAAGCAACTTAATCTCTGATATTTGGAACAGCCAAATTAAGATATATGCTCTTCTCTTCTACTCAGCACATTGCTGGAAAAATTAATAGAAGCCGACCAACTTTGTTTTCCAAGCATACATCCAACAAATGAATAATTGAATTGTCTCTTGGCCACAATTTCCAAATCATTCCTGAAGCTCTCAGCTTACTAACCAATCACTTGTGTAGCCTTTTAACTCATATGTTTTACTCTCCATCTAGTCCTTACAAAGGGAAGGACAATTTCTCCATTAGTTACGTTCAGATTCTAAGGTTGCCCAAATGTCTACGTCCAATGAAAAGTTGCCTTCTGGTTATTTGGTTGTAACTTCCCTTTACAAAATCAAACAAAGATAAAAAATAAAACAGTTGAAAGAATGGCACTTCATCTGCAAATCAGAATCAGAATCAGAATCAAAATCCTTTATTGGCCAAGTGTGAATGGACACACAAGGAATTTGTCTTTGGTGC
>JANHJO010004105.1:0-13035 GCA_032468235.1 Pseudoxyrhopus heterurus
ATAAATGGCCTACATTTTGGTAGTTATTATTATCCACCGTGGTTATCTTAATTAAATCTATAGCAAAATGTGTTCACAAGAATTCACAAGAATTTTGTCGGTAAGATGAACTTACATTTCCTCTCCTACCCTTTTTTACAGGAGACATGGAATGTGGGTTCGATTGCGGAAGGTAGTGATCTGGTTGTTGGGAATATACATAGCGATTCCATTTCTAGTTAAAATTTGTCCAGCTATTCAGGCAAAGCTTGTCTTCCTAAATTTTGGTAAGAACAATGCTTCATTTAATATTTATTTTATCTTGACTGTATGCTAATATTTTAATTTAAGATTAATAAGTGTTCATACCTTGTCAGCCCACCCTTTCCTTAAAGACTGATTTCTGTTTAGTTTACTTAAAAGTCAATGTCAGTACCCCACAAGAATCTTGGAAACTGCTGCCATCAAGCTGCCTTGGCTACAATAATTTTATTCTTTTGTTTGTAGAAAATCTAGTATATTGATACAGATACTTAATTTGAAATTGGATTTGACTTTTTTCAATTGTTCCTGCATATATTAAATCTTGTGTCACAATGTTCAGTTCAGATTTAAAGCATGTGAGATCTCAGTTTGTCGGTATCTGATTATACCTCATTATTTCTTTGTGAAGTGCTGATGAAGGAGAGGCTAGATACTGCTGCTTGCAATTTTGTTACTGTTGTTACTGTTGGCATCTGCAGAGAATGTTCTAATACCAGTCAGTGAACAAGCAATTGTTTCCCTTCAGCACTCCTCAAAAATATCATCCTTGCTGTGCTTGGTATGACTGTATTCTAATTATTATGTCTGCATATTATGTTGAATTTGCTGCTGACCTTGCAAATGTTTTACAAAGATGGGATAGAAAACCAATGAGCATTACTCAATGAGCTGAAACTGTGCTTGACAAATTTAATTCTAGGATTTCCTAAATTAGTTTTAAAGATACAATCTATAATTGACTGTTGGAACTAGGACAAACAGTAACTGTATTGACGGTTAACAATTATGATTTAATAAGTATGTTTTGGAATATGGCAATAGAAGTTGGAAAACAAATTACAAACCAAAGAAGATTAACTTCTAATCTTTTCCCAGATGAATAGCCAGAAAAAACAGCAAAGAGTGTAATTGTACCTTAAAGGTACATCCATTTAATCTAGCCTAATGTCTTCATTGGAGGCTTTTAACATTAACTGAGAATATACTGTACAAACTCACGTTTGAGAGCATATTTGGGAATAATGAACAATGATGTCAGAGGGAAATGACATATTAAAAATACCATTTGTTTCTTTCTGGCCTATTTACTGTTCGTGCGTTTCCTCCCAAATGGCAGTGTATAGTTACATACCTCTGATGAAATGCATTGTAATTCATGCAGACCTAAGCCATTATACGTTTGTGAGTCTTTAAGGTGCCAGAAGATTTAAAAAAAAAATTCTGTATCTTTGACTAATGGAAATAATTTTAAAGACTCCTCCCCTCGTTGTTGACATTTAAACATGTCTAGTAATCTATACCAAATTTAATTATGCATGGGGATGTACATTTCATAAGTATTATTGTGCAAGCTTAGGATTGCTTGTTTTAATTACAGAAGTTGATTATTTCAATCATTGGATAAACAAAATGTAAAAGGAATGTTATCCTTCTATTTCAGTAAGAGTGCCCTATTTCATTGATTTGAAAAGACCCCAGGACCAAGGGTTAAACCATACCTGTAACTTCTATCTGCAGCCAGAGGAAGATGTAACTATTGGAGTTTGGTAAGGAATACTTTATTCTTCTCATTATATATTGGTGTCCTTTTATAATTAGAACAAAAGCTTTGCTTTTTTTTGTGAATTTAGAAAAAAAATCCACCAATGTGATGTACATTGCAATTGTGTGCAGTGTTATGCTGAAGGTTGTGCTTTAGACTCAATTTAAAAAGAATGCAGTTTTAACATAAACCGTGTGGGATTGTTCAAGTATGTGACTTCCTTTAGTCTCTGAGAACGAAGCATAGGAACAAGGAAGAAAAACATAACCCCGAGGATGACATGAATCATTGCTTAGGTTGCAGATATATTTGCAGATGTAGCTTTCAAGTTTCATCTTTGTCTTCCTTATTCTGTAGAAGGTATCCCAGATCTTTGATTGATTATGTGCCATCAATTTGTTTTCAGCTTTTATTGACCACAAAGGTAGATTTTCACCATGATGATCTATCTCTAATATAGTCCTTTAGATCTTCCAAATGATCCACTCATCGCCCCTGTAACTGAATCTACCCACCTTGCTGTTGGTCATTCTCTATATTTACTCTCTAATAATCAGATGGACTAACAAATGTTTTCGCAGCATGATGCAGAATTCTGTCAAATTCTGTCAAATGAAACTGATTATTAGAGAGCAGAATGAAAACTGGATAGCAGGTCCTGAGCAGATAGATAAAACAGATAACAAGAACAGACTCATCAAATTGCACTTGCTACCAAGCATTGTGGCTTACAGTGTTCTTAATTAGGATGAAATTCTACCATTTGAAGGACACTCAATTCTGTTCCCCCAACCAGCATAATTTTTCATCATTTCTCTTCATCTGTTTGGATTCATATTTATATTTTTCTTGTCCTTACTTCCTTATTGTTTTACTTTTTTTCTTCTAAAGCAATTTTATTCTTCTGTAGTTACTTCATTTTTTTTCAATTATACTGGTATCTAGTTTGGATAAATAGTTTTGCTTTTCCAATAGTACTTTTTTTAATTGTTATGTTTGAGGGATTCAGTCTGGACTTTTTCACTAAATAACTGTCATAATTTCATAATGCTCAGAGCAATGAGTCAAAGGACATAAAACAATAGGAGAACCACCAGTTTGTTTAAATATGACTATAAAATACAAACAATAAAATAAAATTTAATGATGTGATATAAAATATCCAAACCTTTGCCATAATTAATTAATCATGTTCTAACAATAAAGCTATAATTGTGATGAGCTGAGACTCTTGCAATTTAAAGGAAAAGTAGGATTGTTATATCTAATTATTACATCTCTTGAACAATATAATCTAAAAGAACAATGATAGGCAAGTGCACACTAATGCTTCACTCTATATAAGTAAATAAAATGCTCGGGGCCCTCATATGAGGAATTTGTATTGGGCTTTTTATCTTAGAAAAAAGATAAGAAGATGGAATGACATGGTAAAGGTATATGAAATTATTTTTTGTGCATAGGGAGAATAAGTATTTACCTTTCTTAACAGGCTAGATCAGGATCCTTCGTTTAAGATTAAATTCAATATGAAATTAAGAATTTTTTTAAAAAGTACCTTTTCTCCCATAGTTAACTGAAGTTGCTAATTCAAGATCTGAGGAGTTTTAAAGGGAGATTAAAAAATATGAATGCTCAGGTTTTATTTAATTAATTCCAGTTTTTGTGGTAATATGTTCCTCAGGACTAGTTGGGAAGCATTTTGCTGTGACCTTTCATCTAATCTGCATTGTTTTTATGCACTTAGAAGATTTTTGAAAGTCTAAGCATGATGTAGAACTGAGTAGCAACTCACAATGCTAATTCAGCATTCTACTAGTAGAAATAAAGTGTGTTTCAAAATTGATTTGCAACTTCTTGTTTCTATTTTAGTCTGTTTATAAGTATTTAACCACTTGTCAGATTTCTTTAATAAAAGTCCAGACTGGAAAAGCACAGCAAAAAAGCAATTCTCTTTTGAGTTTTGGATTAATAAGATTTATTTTTGAAAAGGTTGAAATGATAATAAAAGAATTGTGGGAAATAATTTGCTTTTAGATATGGAACCTGTTTAAAAGCTATTCAGAACCATTAATTTCTGGCTTTCTTCTTGTACTTTTAGCATAACAAAGAAAATATCAATTCCTTTGAGAAGGAAGCCAAAGCTCTTAGTTTTTCTGTATATAATGGTTATTAGATGCATTGTCAGCATGAGAATCCTCTCTGCAGCAGTTATATCTAAATCTACCCCATTGTCTTTTGAATATTATAAGATTGTTGAAGAACTGGAATGGGATACCTTTGTCCTAAAATGACTCATGTGCTGCTGCTCATGATAGATAGTGTTTACAGATATCTAGGATTGCATTGTTCTGTATTTTATTCCCAGCTCCACCTTCATGTTTCTTGATCTACCTATATAAAAGTGATTTTCATAGTTGTAAAACAATGATTTTAAAGTATTGATTAGGCAGACATGAAACTGAAAGTGGATTTTAAAATGAGTAGTGTTCACTTTCACTTTTATGCCTAACCCAATGCTTTAAAAGTATCAAAACTGTTGTTTAATGTTCCTTTGTTTTCAACATGTAGAAATAAGAGCCAGTTTGGTGAAATACTGAGGAACTTCAGTGTTATAGTAACAACTTACAAATAGCCGATTGCATCAGCTTGGTGGGAATAATGCTGATAATTAACAGGATCCCAATAGACATGCAGAAATAAATTTAACTCTTTCTTCCTGGTATAATCCTAAAGAAAACCCATTTTTAGACATTTGTATTGCTAGGGTTGGAAGACAGGATATATCTCCATGGAAAGTAAGAAGGAGTTATCATCCATGCTGATTCTGAATTTATGAATTGCATGTAAAGCAAGTTAGATAGTTGGTTCTTGGTATGTGTATTTTTTTCTTTATTGATCTTTTAGGTGTTTGGAATATAAATAGATTTGCTTGCAATAATCGTAAGACTTGAAAACGGGCTGGAAATAAAATATAATAAAACTGTGTCTCCAAATTCTTTAATTTCAAAGGTTATTTTCAAATTTGTATTGCTGCTCCCTTGCTAAATCTTTGGCATTCATCTTTATGTATCTGTGCTATTGGCTACACACTTAACTTATTCTGAACCATAATATTGATTTTAAAAGCCATATTTAATTAATATAATTAATATAATTAAATAGGGTAGAAAATACAGAATATCAATCATTTCTTTTCCCAAGTATGGCAGGGAAGGAAGCAGAAGTCTGCTGAGAATTGTTCTTATCCTTCTTTGTTAGATTGCTTGCACTCTTTTTCCAAAAGAAAACTGAATTAGTTATGCTAGTGTAAACTAAATAGGCTTCTAATGTACTGTGTATGCATTCTATTTACTTTCAAATATTGTTCATATATTGGCAATATGCATAGACGGTAGCTTTGGTCACAGCTAATTAAGTTATTTAGTGTAAAATTAAAATATATGTGGTAGCTCATGGATAAGTATTTAAATCACTGCCATTGCAAGGCTGTTGAAACAGACAATCTTGACATGCATTTAATTTTATGCAGTTAACTGCCTTTCATTTTCAACTTCTATTGTTTTGTAGTTTGATGAGCACTTCTTGCAATGTAATGTCAATGTCAGCAGTAACCATTGCAAATGGATCCACTGTCCAGGCCAGAATATCCAGTTTTTCCAAACTTTTTGAAATCAAATGTCGGTGGTGAATTATGCAGTGAAAACAAAATACTTCTAGCACAGCATGCTTTAAAAATGCAATACATTTTCTGTGTACCTGCTATAATATTGTCAAGAGAGATCATTCTTATTGAAATAACTCTTCTTCCAAAAATGTTTTCCCTTTAGTATCTGTTTTAAACTTTCAAGTGAAAAGCATTTCTTCTCTGAATTTGTCATTGACCAAATATCTTACATAAGCCAGCAGTATTGTTGTGTTAGCTGGTAAACATGTTTCACCAATTTGCAGACCAAACTTCTTAACTTTTAACTGGGATGCTGGGAACCTAGCATCAACAAGACAGTATTTGTATTACTATACAATTTCTGTGCTGCTCCTTTACATATTTTTTACTTGTAGCTCCCTTGAAATATTGTATGGCCTTTAGTTGAGAACAGCTAAATTAAAACTCTAGAAATTCTGGAAGGAACTGCTTAAGATTCAGCACACAATCAGTTGTTAATGGTTTGTATACTAATTCTAAATATTGTATGTAACTTATTGCACATTTGTAGGCTTCTGAAGCAGGGAATGAAAATATGCAAGGAAACAATGAAATTCTTGTTAACATTTCTTTTAGGCACACAGTTCCCACATTTTTATGGAAAGATGCTCAAAGGAAGGACCAACTGTGGTATGAGGATATTTTGGGTTCCAATAACCCTGTAATCCTTTATTTGCATGGAAATGCAGGGACTAGGTAAGCAAAACACAAGAATAAAAATAATGGCCATAATTTATATCTATTCAAGGCTCATTCTTCATTAAACAGGGCAAGTACACAGGAGGTTTGGAATGTTCATGCTGAAGCCAGTATATGTTTTGTTTACTTAGTTAATTTTTAAATACATTTCTCTTAATAAATACATTTCTCTTACTGTCTTTTCATCAGATCTGATTCCATGGTATTGTACCACAGTTTAGATCCCAAGAATAGATAATGTGGTTGATGTCAACGGCAGAGTGGGCCTCTTTGATTAATGTTTTCAGTAACTAGGAGTTCCTTTGATTAATGTTTCTAATTCTTGGAGGAACAAAGAAAGTTATGTACAACCTGATAAGAACTGGGTTAAACCTTTGAAAGGCACTGACTTGAAATTTAGTTACCTGCAAATTCAAAATGTGAAAAACACATCTCTTGAATGTGAAGATGAGCATTGACAAGATCATACTATTATGGGATGCTATGGAATGTTACATGCTACATATTAGTTATGAGCATGCGTGCTGCATCAGAAATGTGTCAAATGAAAAAACTCATTCCAAACTCAGTATGTTTGAAATATAAAGCGATTTTCTGCCTTTGTAAACTGCTCCTCTTCTCTCTTGAGTGAGGCACCTTTCCTTACTTGGGTATATAAGTATATTTTAATCAACCTTTCCGGCTTGGGTTCTGTTAGGGCAAGGAACAGCGGCCTAATAGATTTGCTGGCATTTATGGCTAACAAGATGAATGTTTTGGATCTCAATATTACTGTGCAAATTTGTTCCACAAATTTGAATGCATATTTATTGTGCAGTTGTTTACAGATTCCAAATAAGGAAACATTCAATATGATAAATGCAGAAACTATATTCACTCTTCACTCTTCTTAGTAACATCTCCTTTGGCATAAGTAATAGTTTTTGAGTTTCTTATAGTCAGCTAAAAGGCCTCCTATTCTTGCTTCCTTGCAGAGCTCTTCTAGCTCATAAATATGCATTGGTTTCTGTACATGTTTTATGTGAGATCATCTTACTGATTTTCAGTATTTTGGGTCTGAAGTCTGGGCACCGTTAAGGCCATTCCAGATGCAAGAATAGAAGGAATCTTTGCTGGCTATATGAGTGAAGTGCTGCATTTATAGTTGGACACAATTTAGCTCAATATCTGCAGTTCAAAATTTGACTTCCGAGGAAATGGCTGACTTCTGAATAGACATGAATAGAATTATCATGTAAATTCCAGTTAACAGTGCTTCTCTCCTAGCAAGTGGCCAAGACTACAATCTTAAGTAAGGGTTTATTGAAATCAGTGGCTCTTAAACTATTACTAACGAATAGGTTTTTCATTACAAGCCAGCTCATTTTTACGCTGACACTAGAAAATTATGTAACACAACATTTTATATTAATTTTAACTTTGCTTTCCCAACATTTCTTAACAGAGGAGGGGATCATCGTGTGGAACTTTACAAGGTAGGAATTGCAGTGTTGTTACTCATATGTTCTGAATACTATTATTCAGTATTTAATATTATTAACAGTAACATGTACCTGTATTTGTTTTCCATATTTTATGTGTGGGGAAACATTTATTTATTTCATTTATATGCCATCCATTTCCTTGATAAGGTGAAATAAATAAGAGTAAGAAATATAAGCAGAAGGTATTCAAAAACTATGCATTACTGAACAGTGTCAAATCATATTGTAAACCTTTTATGATCTGTTCCATTCCACAATGCAGTGAAGGATTCCATCTTGAATAGTTTCTACTCTCCATTAAAAGTGAGAATCTTGTATATTGCCATGTCAAAGTGAAGGAATTTGTTAACATGTAGTGATTATCATTTTAAAATTTTCTTAAACTTATTTGGAGTTGCTTATCTTCCCTTACAGGTTTTAAGTTTTCTTGGTTACCATGTAATCACATTTGATTATAGAGGTAAGATTCTTAGTCTACAATTTTGTTCTGAAATGTCGTTTTGTTTCCAAATATGGGTGACTGTTTGGTTTTAACTAACCTATTGGCTATTTCTTGAATTTCATTAACCACATAATTTGCAGGAGTTTGTGTTTTATTAATCCCCCAAATTATGGTGCATGGTCTGTTAATAGTCAGTAATTTCCCATTTTTATAAATTAAATTGTAAATAAATGATAAATGTATTACAGAATGTTTACAAATGAATTGTTTAGTTTAGTCAGGAGTATGCAAAATGTTGGATCTCAAATGAAAAACCTCACAAAATAACCTATTTTGAAGCTGCTATTTTGAATGTGAAACAGAAAATTCTTAGCCCTAAACAACTTTTTGAACTCAGAAAAGTTCTGGTCTCAGCTCAAAACACTTCAGAATGGTTGAAACAGTCCATTTAGTAGCATAGCAGCAGTTTCACACTCCACAGATTGTTCTATGGAATTCTGCAAAGTTTCATGCTTGAAAACACTTAAAAATGATATTTTTGCTTGTACATACTTGGTTTTCAAACAGTTATTCTAATTACTTAGTGAGCAGTGGATCCTATGCCACCCCTTAAACAATGTTACTTTCTTTAACACATTTTGATTGAATATTTTTGGAATATTTTATACTTCTATAGATTTATATTTCCATTAATGTCTAATGACAACTTTACTTGAATGTAGAATTCAGCTGTGTAATTGCTGAGATAAGGAACTATTGTGAGCTGAACAGTATGACAAACAGTTGTAAATATATACATTTCCACAATTTCCAGATGCATGAAAGTTCTTCATGCAGTATGTCTTGCCTTTCTGAAATTAAATCAGCTAACAATAACAATAAAAACCCTGCTGTTTTGTATGGATAAAAGCCTCATGTACTCAATCTGCTAACAAGTGAATCTTATTATTGCTTAAAACAGAAGATAATCTTAGATTTCCTAAAAATCTGTAGACTTGAATGTGAAAAAGTAGCATAGGAAGCATCTGGTTCCTAAAGTAGGGCATTTGCTACTTCAACATAATGTTGATTTTTTTTTTTGCTGCCAGGAAGAATCAGGCCATAGACATAGAGGGACACAACAGTCTATTTCAAGCGTAATTTTCTTGAGCAGTACTTAATTAAGAAAAAAAATAGTTATGATCTTTCAATTAGCTTTGCAGTTTCCACAAGATAAAGTTTTTTTTATTTTAGTTCACCTTGTAAGTCAGTGCCATTTCTTATACTCAAATGATTGAAAAGCAGAAATTCCCAGAAATTTTGCTGCAATTGAAAGTCATATTTTTAGTGTGATTCCTCCCCATCTGACACTTTTTAGATGTGTTGAGATGGCAATTCCCACAATTCCTATTCAGCATTCTTAGCTGGGAGTGTGTGTGTTGGGTGTGGGGGGGGAGAATTGTAGGGAATTGGGATCCTAAGAATTCCAAGATGCTTTAGGTCCAATATGGAACTAGAACCAGCATAGCTGGCAGGTAACCGAGTTTGTTTTCATATGGTAGTTTTTTAAATGCAGAAAATTTATTCTGTAATGGCACCCTCCCTCCCCAAGAGTCCTTAAAATTTGTTTGGAGATATTAGGGAAATCTCTCAAAAAGTTTTTGCTGTAGCTTTGAGATGATGTAAAAGAAATTGTTCCATCCAGTTCTATTAGTAAAAACAGTGGGAAAGGTCTCCTTGAAAAGTTCAAGGCATACTGGAATCTAGTTGAATAGATCTGGTTCCTGCATTATGTCAACTCCATTTTATTTTATTGTGTATTTTAGCCTGTTCCAAGTAAATGAAAGGTAATTGAAAATTTACCTATTCATTTCCAATGCCCTGACTCATTGTGCTCTTTGGTCTGAATTGAAATGTGAAGCCAGACCTTATATCTTGATTAGCAGCTTAAAGTATGGTTCTCAGAATATTTATTTTTATCTCTTTCAGGATGGGGAGACTCAATAGGCACTCCCTCAGAAAGTGGGATGACCTATGATGCTCTTCATGTATTTGACTGGATAAAAGCAAGAAGTGGAGACAATCCAGTTTATATATGGGGGCACTCCTTGGGCACTGGGTAAACATTTATTTTCCAGATGATCTAAGCAAAATTTTAGAATAATATTAGTGGCATCATTTAAGGTTTACATTTTGCTGGCAGAAGTATCCCCAAGACTGCACACAAAATGTTCCTGCCACAGGAAAGTGGATGATGGCAGAGTCAACTGAATACTTTTGGAATATTTTGTACTTCCATAGATTGATCTTCCCATTAATGTCTTTGCTTCAAAGACATTAATGAAAGCTAAACTTTGCTAATATCAGGAACCTTTTGCTTATTCAGCCTTCCATCTTTCCGAGGTTAGTAAAATTAGGACCCATATTGTTGGGGGCAATATGCTGACTCTGTAAACCACTTAGAGAGTTCTGTAAAGCACTGTGAAGTGGTATATAAGTCTAAGTGGTATTGCTATTGCTATAAGTTTTCCTAATGAGCTTAGATTTGCATGTCCTGTAGCTATTGTCTCTGTAGTTCCTTTTCTATTACACATGCTTGAACTCCATTCTCAGTGCAGATGCCAAAGATTCAAAACTTCATTGTTATTGTTAGTAGTCAAAGGAGACCAAAGAGCTGGAGGAAATTGATTTTTCAGAGTTTAAATGAAAAAAATATGCAAATGCCACTTCTTTCTGATGTGACTATGCTCATTAAAAAATAGAAATAAGAAATGTAACCAGTAAATACCCTTTATAAAGATTTGGATTCGTTTAGGTAAAATATCCCATATGTAGTGGTTTCTTCTTGTGTCATTTAATGATAAATGTGTTGGGTTCCCCCTCCCCGTGCTAGGGGGGTTGGACTTAAGTTGCCTTTCAGTGTATAGAAAGACCCTTCCATTCACAAAAAGACTCCAATCAAAGGGTTCTTTTTTTCTCCTCTCCTCTCCTCTCCCTATTAGTGAAATCCAGAGAAGTTCTCCAGAGAAGTAGGGTGAGGTTATAAAACAGAACTCCAGGGAATTTATCAAAATTATTTTGACAATATAAATATCCCATATTCAGTATGGGTCCACTGTGAAGAACATGGAATCCAAAGCATTTTAGTTTGAAGATAAGAGGAAGTCATAAGCATTTAGATTTATACAAATGCTTCTTTAGATCAAAAAATAAAAGATGAATATCATCCAGGCACCTTAGATTTGATTATATATTATTTGATTAACTTTTCAGTACAAATGTTGGGCAATAGTTTACTGTTTACTACTTTAATTTCTACTGGAGCAATGTATGAAACATTTGATGAATAGTGTTTTATTAACGATCTATGAATGCTCTTTATACTTTCTTTAATTTAGATTAGAGATGTAGAGCTGTTATTTATGTCATGGCCTCCTATTAAAAATTCCACAATTCCATTCTCCCAGAGGAGGGACTATTTCAGTATATGCTTCTGGAATTTTACACATTGCTGCTTTTTTATGGTCAAATGATGTATCAAATCTTAATGTTTTATAACATGTTTTTCAAAGTAGGAGATAAGATAAATGGGGTAGAGTTGTAAAGAAGGTTTAAGAAGATAACTAGGTGAGAACTCTCTGTAATTAACAACTCTGTTTTGCTTCTAGAGTTGCAACCAATCTAGTAAGACGTCTTTGTGAAAGAGGTAAGATAGCTTTTTCTACATGATGTTATCAAAGAGCATTTGATATCCTCTGTATTTTTTCTTGACTTTGAGAAGAGTTTAAATAGGTCAGTATTTAGCAGTAAAACTGCCTTTTTATTATCATGTCAGAGTGAGATCATGGTGTGCAATGTTTTGCAGGCTAGGTTTCACACTTGACTGTTGATAGGCATGGCAGGACCAATTGGAAGGGGCGGCCAAAAAAATGAATGTTTTATTTAAATTTAATTAACGAGCATAGTTATGTTCTTGTTATACATTTCATAGTTTTTTTCTCTCATATGTTCTCTGGAGGCTGTACTTGCCTCCAGTTTTTAACAGCTGCAAAAAGCCTCTTTACTCAGCTCTTCTGTGATGGATGGATTTGCCTAAAACGTTTCAATTCTGGTAGAGAAGTTAACATAACTGCATTTGTATATTCAAAAGATAAGTCCAGTTCAGCCTGTGATATTTTATTTTAGAGGTTTTTCGTGCTATCAAAGTTTATTTATTTTATTTTATTATATTTGTATAATATTTATTATATTTTTATCATATTGTTGTGAGCCGCCCAGAGTCCTTCGGGAGTTGGGCAGCATACAAATATAATAAAATAAATAAGTTCATGATATCACACTTTCCTGAACTCTTTTTTAAGTCAGAGCTTGTTCATTTCAGATAACTGCCTTGGTAGTTTGTTCAAGTGGCTTAAAAATAATGTAATAATACATATTGCCTCATCCATACAGAAATTGAAAATAATGGCAAATTTTTGAACACTGGAAAGTGTTCTTGCAATCATGTCTCTATGTATAGTTTCATGTCTGGGTTTGCATTTCTCTGCACTACTTAGATGCCCTTCCAGGTGGACGCAAAACATATTTTTATAGGAATGCATCAATAGTTTGGCTGAAATGGACAATGCTCTTTATTTTTCAGAAACTCCCCCAGATGCCCTGATATTAGAATCACCTTTTACAAACATACGCGAAGAAGCAAAAAGTCATCCCTTTTCAGTGGTAAGTACAAATTTACATGCTAAAATTCCCATTATATCGTGATATTTAGGTTTACTTGAGAATTCTCAACATATCCTATAAGGAACATATATCAAGATTTTTTGTTTCATTTTTTCCCATAAGTGCAAAGTATTGTTTCCTCTGCCTTTTGCTTTACCAGCCCAAAAAGATTGAAATAGTTCCATGTATGAGGTGGGTATAGGAGCTGCAGTGGCTC
>JANHJO010004105.1:17777-36761 GCA_032468235.1 Pseudoxyrhopus heterurus
GTCTATGGTAACAAACTTCAGGTTAAATTCAAAATGGTTTAATTTAATTACACAATACTGCTTATAAGTATTATACAATTGTACTGTTCCAGCTTGCATACAGATTCGACTTAATAGTTGAATAGACCTTGGAAATGGATCTTGTTTTTAAACTTAGAACTATCTGTACTATCTTGTATTTAATTTTAATATGGTGAAAGCATTTGCTTTTAAATATCTTCACAGCTATACAACATTGCTGCCCCATCTCGGAACTTTCGTGATTACAAAGTACAGTTTGTTCCATTTCACAAAGAGCTAGGATACAGGCATAAATACATCTACAAGAGCCCAGAGCTACCTCGAATATTACGGTAATTAAAGGGATAATTCATATATACTGGGGTGGTTGGCAATTCTAGCAGATGTAGTCCATCACACCTGAAGGGTAATTTTTGCAATGGTATTGGAATTTGTATTACAGGGATATAAGAGGGAGATACTGTGGAATATTTTGACATTGTTTTTATGACAATGTTTAGCAGAAAGAGTAGAACAGTTTGTGTTTCTTTTGATCTGTCAGTTTATATCATATTTTTGTCTTAGAGCAAGTCAAACTCTTGGGAATAATCCCTTAACCTTTAGTGTCAAGATGAAGTATCTGGTCTTTTATTTTTAATCTTGTTAGATGTAGACTTCTATTTTTTTTTTCCAGACTGCATTCTTTATGTTGCAGGGTCTTCCCGGCTGTGTAAAGGCAAACAACTACAAGAGTTTACTGTTAAAAATGATCAGGTCACAGATTTGATAAACTGTTTGTACATTTCCCTTCTCACAGCATTAAAAAAAAAAAATCTACCATTGAGCCATCCAGGAAAAGAAGTAGTACAATGCAGTAGTATGCTGAGAGATATGGGGAGAAGGGGAAATGGATGAACCTAAAATAGCAAAATATTTGACACAATAAACCGCTGGATTTTTTTTTCTCCTTCTTAGGGAATTCCTGGGAAAATCTGCACATCATCATCAACATCACTGAAGACTTTAACATGTTACACTTAAAATCATACCGTCTTTGAAAAAAAGAAAAAAAAAGCCTGCTATTATTGAAACCCAAGCATTGGATATGCCACTGATTCTGGCTTCAGTTCTAACAGATACCTTGAGTTTTGGGACAGTAGAAATGAAGAATGAATGCAATTGGCTTCTGTGTCTTTTTCCCCCCCTAAAGAATGAGGGAGCAAAATTTTGGAACAATTAACTTCAAGCACAATAAAGACTTTGTAACCCCTCCTTTCCCCTGCCACCACCCCTGCTTTTTCCCAGAAATTATAAACATTCTCACAATATTGTGCCGGATTGTTACAACAGCTCTTTACAAGACAAAAGAACTTGCACTCTAAAACATAGCTGGACTATAGTTATCTGCAAAAATATAATTCTTACAACTTTTCAGTGCTATCTCTATATATATTTTTTTTGAGCTGCAGGTTTCTTTCTAGAATTTAGTTTGGTAAAGGATATTTTTCTCCTGTAGGTTTCAGATGATAATGTGGATTTTAAATTAATTTTAGAAACCAGAGGCAAACAGATACACAAAACAACATTTTAGAATGAATTGAAGGATGACTCACTTTTTAAAAAGGTGCCTGTTTAACAATTATAATTTGATAGTGGTCAGTTTTCCCTTTATTGCTTTGCTTTCAACTCTCCCAGAGAAGAAATACACACAAAATATAATTATACCTCATGCATCCCCTCTGAAATTTTGCCTCTACTTTTCAAACCATTTTCTTTTGATGTGCATATCCCTTAAGTGAAGTATATCATATTAATTAAAAATTACCATTCAAAGTAACTTTTCTGTTAACATATGTCTTTAAGTTTAGACTTGTGGGAAAATGTGTGTTTTCGCTGTTATAAAGATGTCTTCCAGTCTCTTCTAATCATAGAGAGAAATACAAGCACTTTGGGAGTGAAAAAGAAATGATACCATTTTAAATAATTGTGATTCTTCAGACATCCCAGCCTAACCATTTCCTTCAAAATGCTCAGGTACACTAGAGATGGTCAAACGTTTTCTTTTTAAATACAGGGGAAATAAATTAACCTTTTGATTTCTTTTGATGTGCATTTTCTTTGGGAATAAAACTCATTCTGAATTCTCAGCAATTAAA
This sequence comes from Pseudoxyrhopus heterurus, assembly GCA_032468235.1. NCBI lineage: Eukaryota > Metazoa > Chordata > Lepidosauria > Squamata > Pseudoxyrhopus > Pseudoxyrhopus heterurus. Next base: position 19,934 of record JANHJO010004105.1, read on the forward strand.
TTTTTCATAGTTTCACATGGAATGTTGAAATATCACCCAAGTCAACCAAAGGTATTGAAAGTGACACATTCTTATGTTAACAATACTTCATCCCTGATCATTAAAGTAATTACTTTCTACTATAAAAATGAAGGTTGGTTTTAGTTTGCTATGTATATTATTAAAACCTGTGATGTAGGAAATCTACCTTACTGGCTTTAAATGTTTCCTTAACACAAAGTATGAATAAATATTTTTTTTTTCATTATAATAAAATTATACTTTCTATACTGAATTGAGCAGACAATGTAATAACTAATTTTAACAAAAACAGAATCTGGCTTTCATGTACTGCTTTTGAGACTGACCAAATCTTGTATTTTATGAAAATCTAGTCCCTTATCTCAGTTATGGCTTAATCAACAGCAACATTGTGTATTGCTTCTATTTTGATTGGAAAGAGGTGACCTGTTAAAGCCTCTATGAGTTTTGCAAGGGAGGTTTCTGTTGCCACCATATGATCCTGGAAGCAGACATGGCTTCTTGACTGAGTTGAAGACGGGCTACATTTGCAATGCTACACATTCCATACCACTCCTTCCAAATAAAATCTGAAGTATTTCATGGCTTTAATAAATGGAGATATGTATAATCCTCTCACATGCACTTAAGTGTTTTGCTTTTTATATTTGATAAAATAAGCCAGAAATGTCAGTGAACTATAGTTTGGGTTGAGAGACTATAGCTAGTATGTTTCAAACAAGATGAATTATGAAGCCTTTGTTTAAAGATGGATTCTATATTCTAGCTTGTTAGACACCATTAACACTGATTCCCAATTGGGATGTTGTAAGAGGCTGTGGTGTACTGAGATTGTTGATTTGATCACATGAAGGAGAAACAAAGTGATTGTTCATGAGTGCACAACATTCCAGTGTAACTTTATTAACCTAGGACATGATCATCCAAACATTGCCATGTGATTACCAAAATCCATTTTTGAGATTTGAAAAAAATCTACATGTCTTATGACAAAAAGGATAGCATGGATATTCATTTAGGCCAGTCTTCTTCAACTTGGGAATCTTCCATATATGCTAAATTAACACTGGAAGAGGCTGTATGTTAGGGAGATTAGAGAAGGTTGATATTTTGCTATTTGCACATACTTTGTTTTGCTAACCAAATTCAATGCAGGCATGGCATGGTGAGCAATTAGAGCAAATGAGCCAGTGTGGCTGATGGACTTAAGCAGATTGCTTTACAGTGACCCCTTTTTTTGTGAAGTTGACCCTGAAATATGTCGTGTCTTAAACATTCAATATTGGGCACAATAGACTAGATACTGATGTTCAGAATAGTTTTTTTAGTCTGAAAGATATAGCAGGTATTAATAATATTGTCTGTATATTACTTTTTTTGGCATGTATCAACTTACCGATTCAGTCTGCAAACATTTTGTTCTTGGCATTGAGACTTCCTGCAGTTAAGTAATCTATCAGTTTTGATTCACAATAACTTGCAAAAGAATTGTGTCACATAAAATGTCATCTTTTCTCCCCTCATGTTTAGGATTATTGCATTTAAAAAGGCAAAAATGCTGTTTCAGCTCTTTTGAGAAAACCAAGACAATGTTCTGTGTAGCACTGCTCCTGCTGTCACTACTTTAGTATTGATAAAAGTACAAACTAATGTGGCAATGTCAACTCTGCCAGTGCAACAAAAACTATATTCCAAAGCATGCACAGTGCTATTTGTTCTGACATGTTTCAATTGTTAGGCCAGTAACATGCATTGAAATGGAAATGTTTATCTAAAAGTGTGTAGTTTTAATAAAAAATGATTTTGACTTCTTTTGGAGATAACTTTGTTTTGTTCAGTATAAATCATGGACTGCTGGCGTTTATACTCATATCCAAGGAATTGTCAGAAAGAATTTAAAATAGTGACATGTTGATTGGGATCCAAACAACTAGAGATACGTGCATATGAGTACATATCTTCTGCTACTCACAGAATTCTATATGTTGTGAAGTGCTCTGGGCTAATATAGGAACATATTTCATTATTTTTTGTCAGAGGAAATATACTATGTAATTTGTGAGCTACTGTACATTGTGGCCAACAACTTGACAATTTTTCTATGACCAATTTTGCACATTCAGTGAGATTACATTTGGATCTGAATATTTGCTTGAGTTCAGGGGACTTTTAAAAAATTGAATTCCCAATATGAATAGAGATTTCTGTATGCTTTGAGATCTTAAATACTTTAGATAGCTGTCTGTGACTTTAACATTTTTCTTAACTACCATTCATGTATGACCATCTTAAAAGTACTGCTTACAGTACATGTCCCTCAGGTGTTCTATAGATATTCTCTATAAACCTGTGTAGAATTTTCATATTTGTCATGAGCTCTTCCAGAAAATTTTGGCTGTTATATAATAGACATCCAAGAACAAGCAATGCAAGTTAAAAATTGGAAATTACTGAATGTACAGGAAACAAAAATGTGAATATGGAAATAATGTAACAAAAACACAATGCTGGCAAGGAAAAACATTACATGGCCAATTTCTACAAAAGATTGAGGAAAAAGTGGATAAAGACAAAATCTTGGCAGTGGCTTACAACTAGAACATTAAAAAAAGAAACTGAAGGACTGAGTTTTGTTGCTCAAGAGCAAGCTATTCAAACTAATGCAATTAAGGCCAGAATTGAAAAATTAAATGATTTAAAATTAAATTGTGCGAAGAAGCAGAAGAGACAATAGAAGATTTACTCTGTGCAAGATCAAACGAACTGATTATAAACTGACATAACATAATTGCCAAAATGATTCCCTTGAACATCCGTAAAACATTACTTATCACTAATGAAAAATTGGTGGGAACTTAAAATTGAAAAATAGTTTAAAATGAGGTTGTGAGATTGTGGGATTTCTGAATACAAACTGATAAAAGTCTTGCCACATAATACATACATGCCAGATATAACTGGTTGAAAAAAGGAAAGTGGATATGTGATGTGACAATAGAGGGATAGTAAAATAGAACACAAAGAATTGGAGAAGATCACAATGAATTAAGATCTGATATTCGAGGTTGAAAGTTTATGGCATAATCTTTCATGGTGGTCCTAGTGATTATTGCTATACTGGATGTCAAAAATACTAAAAATGTTAGGCATTTTTAGAAAATCTGTTATTGACAAATTTCCATCTGTCAGTTACAAAGTCTTATCACATATATACTGTACCCAATACATGACTACATCTTATATTCTTGGAAAGAACTTGATGTACAGTATATGAAAACCTACACCAGCTGAAGTACAGGCAGCTGACTTCAGTTATGTATATATTGTTTCAGTTTTTAAGAACTATTGTCTTTGTAATTTTTAACCATTCATGGATCTACCACTAAGGCCTTAAGAAAAACAAAATTACTTGGCAATTATCTGTCTGATGAAAAGGCACCACTACCCAGAACCACTGCTTCAGGCTTCTGTGGCCACAGGAGACAAAGGGAATTTGCTCAAATCTCTCATGAACTTCCTTGTGATGGTGAACAGAAGCACAAAATGTAGGAACTGGAAGGAATCTTAAGATTATTGTCCATCCCCTACTTTCATTTGAGAAACTGAAAAGGAGTGGAGTCTACCTGATGGTTTCTTGGCTGAAATAATTGAATTTATTGTTGCTCAGTTGCTATTTATTTATACTTTTATTGTTTTTGCGGTTTTTGGTTCGCCATATAATTAAAAAAAATAGGAAATAATTGTAATTAGTGATAATTACATAAATAAACTGAGTTAAGGAACATCAATCACTGATCCATTCACAAGACAGCTATGGGGATTGAAACACAGGCTCTCCCTGAATTCAAAATAAGAAATTGGAGTCTTTTGTCAACTAAACCCAGGACAATATCATCCTAAAATGACAAGTGCCTTCCAGGTTTAGAATGGCCAGTTGATATAAAATGCAACTTTGGTTCAAGTAAACTAATCAAAATATCTGTGGATAAAGTCAGCCATACTTCGTATAATTTGGTAACTTTGAGGAACAAGTCTGGTGTTCACATTTTCATCACGCTACCTTTAAAACCCAAATTAATTTTGTCCCTCAAAACTAATTTTTCTCATGATGAGTGGCTTAAAATATGTAGCGTGGATCCAGTTTGTATAAATAGAAACCAGAGGTTTCATTCTTAGTTGCCCAGGATTCTCTCGGTTTGTAAAACTCACTAGACAAATTTTATTCAATCATATTCTCACAGGATAATCTACTTCACATAATTTTGATAACAAAATAGTGTGAGCAGAATAGTTATACTAACTTTAAAATATTCTGCATTTTTGTGAGTTGTAAGATACCTAATCATACAATATAAAATTCCAGTTACTGTGTGTTCAACTATGTAAACTAACTTGCAATCCTTGTAGGGGTGTCTTTGAATATCTTCCCCATGCCACTGTTGTGAATATTGAACGTAAGAATGATCATTTAACAAGTCCATGGTAAAAACGTTGTATTTTTCAGTTGGTTTCAACCCCTTGGAAGGTTTAGCCTTCCCAGCTTTTGAACTTGTGCTAGAGCCCATCCTCAGGGAACTTCCCTCTACCAGAATGTGTATTAGAGAGAAGTTCCCCAAGGATGGGCTCCAGCACAAGTTCAAAAGCTGGGAAGACAAAACTTCTGATCCTGGTGACCAATCCAGATTGGATCCTGCAACATTATCCTGAGACATGTATATTTGTCTTCATTTGCAGACCACTTTTCCTATGCCTGCTATTTACTGTGGGAGGAGAGAGAAGTTTAGAAAGAACTACTTAAGGGACCAAGTGTTAAAAGATCAACCAGGGACAGTGCAGCTCTAATACTTTGAGTAAATAAGAGAGCTCCCACAATTCCAAACTGACTGAGACCATGAGTTATTTAGTCAAGCCAAGCCTTATAATGGAATTTTTGCTTTGCTTTGGACCTCATTCTTGTAGCTATCACATCATACTTTTATGCTGACTTTAATAATATGGCAATTTTGTAGTTCCATTCCAAAATAAAAGGTAAGTCAAATGCAATGTTCATGGAAGTTTAATGTTTTGAAAACACGGGAGAATAACAGTACTATATCATAAACACATCACACACATTAAAACAAACTCAAAATTAGTTTTGTAAATGACATGATTGTGACAAATACATTTATTTTTAGCAAGCACAGTAAATTTGCTAATGTGCTTGCTTCAGCCTCCTGCCTGGATAGTTGTTGCTTGAAGAGATATCCTCTCTTAAGTGTTGCTCACGATAGTTTTACAGACCATGAAAAAAATAACCAGAAATAAGACAACACATTCTTAAGAGTGTAATGCAAAATACATGTGAGATGGGAATGCTTGCGAACATGCAATATTTTATGCACAAATTTCAAGACATGATAAGACTTCCTCAGCAGAAACCTGTGATACTTTACTTAGGTTTAAATAACAACACAGTCCTCGCTATTTAGGGGAAAATGTTCTGTATATGCTGAAAAGGGTAAATCAAATTTGTTTCCTTATTTGAAGCATTTCATGGGATTAAAATGAATCATGGGAATACCAAGCTGTAATCAGCCTAAAAACAATTCATATTAAAGAAATGTTTAGCAGCATTCCTTTAACACAATATTTTGTTCCCTGGAATTCCTCCATTATATATATTCTGCCTTTAACAAAAACATAGTAAAAGGATTTGTAGCCAGCTAATATCCAGAATCTATGAGCTTTAAACCAGGAATGGTCAATCTATTTTCTTCAATATGCGAATAAATTGACCATGCAATGGAAGGCAACTAGAATGGTTATTTACTAAGAGCAACAACCGAATAAATATAATAGGTACAATGTTTTGTGGAGATTAGCCCTTGTCTTAAATGCACTTAAGGACAACTTTCATGTTCAGCCTGATGACAACATATAATGAATTTCTCAATGGTTTTTCAACACAGCTTTCATATTCAACTACTTCTTAGTTGTGAACCTACTAACTGCACAATTTTACTTCTTAAAACAATTAAGGTGACACCATTTTTGATGGAAGCTCTCAACCAGCAAGTAGAGGATACTTTTTGAGCTAATATAAACATACTTAAGAGTTTAGTGAGAAGTGAAATTGTTGATTCAAATCTTCAGCTTGTTAAAGGCTAACTCTTAATTGTCAGTATTTTAAAGCTTTTCCCTGAATTTGCTGAATCCTAATTTCTGCGACTGGCCAAGAAATTGCTCAATCCAATTACAGTTAACTGCATTCCTTTCATCTTTAGTTGGACATACATATCACTTTGCTTATTAAAGAGTAACACTGGTTGGATTAGGACCAGGCTAGCTAAAGAACTAGTACGATGAATTTGGGATACTGATGTAGTTTTATTTTAGTAAACTGGTGAGGGAATCTCATCTCTTAAAGCAGTCCCTGTTTGATTATGTATATTCAATGCTATAAGTCAGATTAGGCCCCTGATAAAGGAAGAATTTAAAAGGCTATATAAATATTACTATCTGTATCTGTTTTATAAGACAAATGATTTGAACTTTTGTCAGCATGAGAAAAATGTGCAAGAACCAAGGATTTAAACACATTTATAGTTTTGTAGAATTATTTCTTCCTATTGTTTAATGTACTGGACAATCTTTCTTGATTTTTTTTTTACCTAGCTGGCTTCTAAAGTACTGCATTTGTAATTATTTGGGTATATAATCCACTCAAGAAACATCAGAATATTTTATTAATGTCCAAATGACTACTTTATTCATTTGAAGCATGCTTGCCCTTCATGATTAAGTACAAGAAGGCCTTATATTTGAGAAACAGGAAATATCTGTAAGTGCCAATTAAGATGGTTTGGAGTCTAACAAGCAATAATTTGCAAGGGTTAAAAAAGCAGGGCTTCCTAGTACTGAGGCAACACAATGGTATGGGCTTTTCATGATCAAAGCTAAGATACTCTATGACAGGCATTTTCAAACAGTGAATTAGCAAGCTCTTTGGGAATTCCTCAATTAAGCAATCAAGGATGGCAGACATGTGTTCTTGCCAATCTCTGGTTAATCATCTTTCATTAATGCACAGACATTCTAGAACACAACTCAGAATGACATAGATATATATGATGGCATTGCTATGAAAACCAAGTACTCCTTCACAATTAACATTCTGAAAATAATTACTATATAGAGTAAAATTGTAGCCATACTGGTATAATCTCAATTTATAAATCCAGATTGGTAGGAATCATTTCTCCACTACTATTGCTACTGCCTTTTTTCTCATTCTTTTACAAAATGTAACAATCAGACCAAACAGTTCCAATTAATCACAGATTTCAATTTCTGTGAGCTAAGAAATTACGGTTAGTAGTTTTGGAACAAGCTACAATTGTAAATAAATCTTAAACTGTGGTTTAACAGCTTGGCTTGTGCTAAGGATCTTTCTAGTTGGACGAGGCTGGAAATAACAATTGTGTAAGTACGGCTATACCACAAACAGCAAATAAAAAAAACCTGTAAACATACCAATATATTCTATAATATACTTAATTGTTGCATAAACATGGAAGAACTGAACGTTTAGCAGTTATTTAGTGAATTATGGCCTACACAAAATAGAAAAACATATATTTTACTTCAATTTCATCTACTTTGGTTAGACCAAAATACAGCAGACTGATATAAAATGAGTATCAGTTTTGTTTTCACAATTTGTTGTTTTCTGGAATAATGCACGCATTGAAATGTTAGTTTATGGCTCTTGAAATTTATGCAATTGCTGTGTTTCATGCCATTCCAATAGATTGATATGGGTATTGACTAGTCCTGGATAGTGGAAAGGATCTCTTATCTGTGTCAGCTCTGTGTCCTAACTTGTCAACAGATGATCACAGTATCAGCTCTGACAAAACTGTCACCTGTTTTTGACAAAGCCTTTCTCCTGTTAAGTGAGGGGTGCTATTATTGCCTGCCTATTTGCTTTCTGTTTAGAAAACTGTGGTCACTGTTTCCTACATTTGATAAAGTTGCATTGCTCATCCGTATGGGGGCGACCCTAAAAATTAACCTAGGAAAAGGCAGAAATTAGGCAGCTGTTTCTGGCCTCCTGCTCCTATATAACTCCCTGACAGTAAGGAGTTGCTACCACAGGATATTTGGAGGGCATCAGCTTAGAGAAGGAATACTTCGTAGATTATTATTATTATTATTATTTCTTTGACCTGGTATTAGATTGATAATGCCTCTACTAAGAAGTCTAAAAAGGAAAACAGCATGTTTGTTTAATGTTTTGATTCTGGAAGCTTATAGGACATACATTCATTTCCATTCCGGTTATTTACAAATAAAATTGCCATTTAAGGATTTATTGGGCTCTAAAACATAGTCAATTTCCTCAACATTTGCAAAAAAGAAAAATATATTTATTTAGCAACCCAGGCTAGAAGACCTGATAGATCCCAAAAACATGATGTTATTGCCTGAAATTAAAATGGGTTTCCCAATATACTTTTAAAATACTAAAAATGTGACCTCTAGAGACAACACTGACTCAAGAAAAACTCTGAATGTTAGTGGTTTCACTATGAGAAGTGACAGATATTTCAGTGTCTACTCTTTATATAAGGTTGTTTTAAATAATCCATATAACTGCACAATTTGAAACATGCACAGATAAAGTCTAGTTCCTAAAGCAAGGCCTAGCAATCTACCATGAGACTAAGCAAATGTCTTAATTTTTTATTTACTGCCACTTGCTCTGAAAATTATCCAGAATCAGCAGAATATAAAATATGGGCAGTAATTTGATTTAATTTGGGCTGACTGGGCAGTCCCAATGCACCTTGAGGGCACTAAACTGGATGCTAACTTTATGAATCGCATATTGTTCAGGAATCCTCATTTTAGAGGAAAGCAAACAGGTTCTTTGGTGCCTTTAACCCCCTTTGAACTCCATGTCCCTATAGGAAAAAGTATCCTGATTTTTCCGTTTCTGATAACTAGTTACTTAAAATTATTCTAGATTAAAAAAAACTGTCCAGGGGATCAGCAACCATTCTCCTAATGAGCATAGGTGTGGAGGGGAGGGGAAGAGGGACAAGGAATGAAACGTGTGTCAGAATGCTAAACCCACAACTGGACATTTGTGTTAGTTATCAGAAATACAAGTACCTAAGAGCTACCATGTGTGTCATTTTGATGCAACCTCAATTTGCTGCAGACACCACTGCAATTAAGACAGAGAAGTGACTTCAAGATGAGTTATGTGGAAAAAGCATTCTCCTTGGTTACAGAAGGGTTCCAGTCTAGCTTCCATTCCAGAAGGCAACACTTATTATTCCTGTGGAATCACGTTTTCCATTCGGTTCTGGACTTTGTAGGCACCTTCTGACTGACCAATTGGGAACTGCCCATAGGAATTAACAAGTTTGGGAACTTGAGGGGCCCCTCAGCATATAATGCATGGATACATATAAACCACATTGGTATACTGGATTTTTAAAAGAGGGCAAGATTAAAACACCTTTTTTTTGCTAAAACTTTCTGTTTCAGATCTTGAATCTTATTACAGCCTATATGTTTTGGTCAACTATGTCTTACTATCTGAAGCACCAGCTGCTCTCATTTCCGCTATATGCTTATAAAGATGAAACAAGTCAAAGTGTGGTAAAATACATGATTGAATTCATCTGCAGAAAAATCACAGGGAAGCAGGTATGTCTTAGCAGCAGCAGCAGCAGGAAGCCCATCAGGGTAATTGCATGCACCTTCTAATGGCAGATTTACTCTCTAGGTATGTTTGGAGGAGGAATTTTCACAGCAGAAGGTTCCACTCCCCAGATCTCTCTGGCATATTCAGTAATTGTCCTGTCACTGGAAAACTTGCCAGAGCATGCAATGTTCTTAATTACCTTTTTAGTCCATTCCCTAGGATTCTAAGAAGAAATAAGAAAGAGATTATTAGGCTGATATCTTCAGAGCTTAATAGCGGAAAGATCATTTGTTATTTATTGGACAGCTAGTTCTTCCAGAAGTGATAAATTTAGAGCCAGAATTCATAGCTTTCAGTTTCTTGGAGCGGCAATAAACTTTAACTGTGGTTTCTCCTGTTTGTTCTCTTCTTATTCTTGTTGTCTACTCTCCCCCAACCTGTCTGAATTGATTGGCAATTGGAATTCCCCATTCCAGATAAATGATCTTCACTACTGCCATCCAATCTACATTTAACCGCTTTCAAAATATTTTTTTCATTCCTTACATTTCATATAGTTAGGTATCTTTCGGAACCCAGGCCCAACAACATCCGACTCAAGGATAAAGGCACCTTGGTACACTCTTCCTCTAATGTGGTAGATGCCACCAGGGAGGCCTTGCTCACTCACGTTTTGGGCACTTTCCAGATGTGATGGAATATACACCTGGCATATTAGTGGATAGGAATTTTGGCAACTCAGAGCTTTCCCAGAGAGAGGCCCAGTTAAGAGTCTGCACAGTCCTGAGCTAGATAGGGGTGGGGTAGGGAGAGGTTCAGAGTAGCCGCACTCTAGAATTTCTCAGGATATATCTAATAGGTTATATTAGATAGCTTTAATTAGGCAAGATCCTGTCCATTAGGTGGAAGCAAACAAAGGATTAGACTCAATTGGATTTCGCTGTGTTGTCTTTGATACAGATAGACCGCTGAAAAATGCCTTACATGGGGATGCCCTGAAGAGTGCTTGGAAATTACAAATGGTCCATAATGTAGCAGAAGGGGCAATGCAGGGTATCTCTCGATTGTCTACATTATACCACTGTCATGTGAGATGCATTGGCTCTCAGTTTCTTTCCAGGTGCAATTCAAGATTTATTTATTGTTTATATTTATATACTGCTTATCAGGGCTTTACAGCCCTCCCTAAATGGTTTACAGAAGTTAGCAAATTGCATATTGCCCCCAACGATCTGGGTCCTCATTTTACCCACCTCGGAAGGATGGAAGGCTGAGTTGACCTTGAGCCTGGTGAGATTCAAACTGCTAAATTGCAGGCAGCTGGTAGCTACATACAAATTACTAAGTACTAGTGCTCTAATAGCTGCACCACCAAGGCTCTGATTACATGGCAGAGAGCCAGGTTATTTGTGGATCACTTCTCCCCAAGGGTTTTGTTTCCCACAAGCCAGATAGACCGGGCTCCAAGTCCCTTCCCATTAATGTTGCCATCTAATGGGAACAAGAAATATGCCCCTTCTGTAAGGCCCCCGTCCTACGGGACACCTTTCCATCCAGGATCTGGCAGCCCTCTTTAATTTTTTGGAAGGCCGGAAAGAGCTGGCTGTTTCCCTAAGTGCTGGAATAAGATAAGGCAGTTATGCTTATGTACTGTATGAAACTTATGTAAATTCTGACTACCCTTTTTCAGCACCGGGCTCACTCTTGGATATAAGGAGCCCTAGTTATAATTTCCAGTTATTTCATGAAGAAACTTTTCTTATCAAGTTGCAATTAGTTCAAACTATGAGGAAAGTCTCTATCTTACCATATATAGTTGGTCCACTTGCCCTTGACATTTGATGTAGGCTTCATAATCAGCAAATACTTTAAACCTAAACAAAGTACAGTATAAATGCAACCATGAATCCCATTTATTTTGTTAACTCAGTGTCATAAAGAATCATTGGTAAATAAATATAATGTTGTAGCCGTGCTTTAAATAAGGCAAGTTTGGATGTGCTTTTCTTTTCCCTTTGAGTAGTTTAAGTGAGGCTCTCTCCTATGTAACATAATTTCAAAATACTTTTTCTGTGGTAGTTCCCTTTCTGAGAAAGCCTTAAGTCAAGATTGGTTAAGATAATCTTCTTATTTCATTAGTTGACTAATGCCACTGTATTTTCTTTCCCTAAATTTCAGGTACAGTGGAACCTTGGTGTGCGAACGCTTCTGTTCGTGACCAATTGGGTTCCTGAACAAAAATTCCACCTGAGTTTTGAATCGGTTCACGACTTAAAACTTGGTTGGAGAACAAAAATGGCGCGGAAAGATTCCTTTCTGTGCCGTTTTCCTTTCCACGCATGTGCTGAGTTGTCTGTGTATGCGGTGTCGCTTCAGAACGCTACCAAATCGGTTCGTGACCGCAGTCCGGGAACGGATTGCGGTCGCGAACTGAGGTTTTACTGTACCCTTTAAAAATAAATGGCCTATGCCCTGATCACCACTTGGCTAGACTATAGTAATGTGCTGGATTTGGGATTGCCTTTGAAAATGACTTGAAAGCTACAGCTGATTCAAAATGTGGCAGCAAGGCTCTTGACAGGCTAACTCTTTGAGAGTAGAATTACACCTATCTTGAAGTTTCTGCATTGGCTGCTGGTTTGCTTCTGAGCCCAATTCACAGCAAAAGGGAATAAACCTGGGTCTGTATGTTATCAATAAAGAGTATGTCATACCTCATTCTGGGTTTGCAATATATAGTAGTCTTCCCCAATATGGCATGCCTCAGATGAGGAACTGCAGTTCATACCTTTCAGCAAGTATGGTGATTAATGTTATGGCTGGAGATGTTGGAAGTTATACTTGAACCCACGCTCAGGACATTAAAAGAAAGTCCATAGTAAAAGCCCACCATTACTGCCTCTTACCTGTCATGATACATCAACATGTTGATGACATCGTGGAAACAACTAGGATCATTTGGTGAGAAGAAGCCACTGTTTATTTGATCAATAACTTGCTTGAGCTCTGGAATCCTGTCGTAGTATTCCTTAGCAGTGTACCTGAACAAGAAAAATAGGGCCACCCTTAACCTTTTCTGCTTCTATTATTATTTATTTCTTGCATTTACATTCCACCTTTTCTCTTGGAATAGAAGGTGACATATACAAAGGTTTCCACAATGAGTTAAGACTGGCTGAAAGTGAGTGCCATGTGGTTAAGTAGAGACTGCACCACCATCAAGGGAGACATTAATTCACCACTTTAGCCACTACATCATATTGGCTGTAGGGCAATACTCACCCAAGCAGCCTAAATTATAGGGGAGTTGGAAATAAAACAGAAGGCAGACTTGATGTCAAATTAAAAGGCTATTGGTGCATATTAATTCTTAATAAAGGTATGATCAGTATTGGATCTTATACAATTTATGAAGAGTAATTTGTGGAAATTGCAAGTTATTTCAAAAATGTTCCTATTTTTGATAAAATGAGTATGTAAACTCTGTTCCATGTTGTAGCAAGTTCTTCTTATTTTAATATAAATGGATAACGAGAGTTTTGTTACAATGTATAACCCAATCTTCCTATGACAAGCCTACTCAATTTCCTGCAGCAGTTTTCAATGACTGAATTTTCTAATAAGCTTTCCTCATAATCAGAGATATTGACCATAAGTAACTCTAATTAACATAGGAGAATTCAGAGAAGAAAAATGGCCTCTTAAGCAGCTCAGGTCTATCCCGACTGCTCTGCTTGCTAGACGTGAGATAGAGAAGTCTCCTTGTCAAAATAGAAACTGAACTCTGGCTAATTACTCTAAAGCACATGGCCCGCGGGCCAAATCCGGCCCGGGATAGGCCCAGAGTTGTCCCACTGGTAAGTCCTAGCGATGGCAAGGGACTGGCCCCCGCCGCCCTGCCCCCGCCCACCCAGTCGGCCATGACAGGCCACACCCGCCCCGGTCCCCCAAGGGCAAACAAAATCCTGATACAGCCCGTGATGGGATCGAGTTTGACACCCCTGCTCTAAGGTGAAGCACCATTCTGAGGAAGCTCAGGAGAAGTTTCCTGCTGGTCCAAAGAATCAATCACATGCCCATAGCCTGTTTCTACGGCCTGTTCATGGTGAAAGGTTTATTTACAAACCCTTTCTTATCCATTGCTTCAACGTCATCCACCCGCATGCCAAAAATGAACAGATTATCCTCTCCAGCTTCTTCAGCCATTTCCACATTGGCCCCATCCATGGTCCCAATGGTGAGGGCTCCATTCAGCATGAATTTCATGTTTCCTGTCCCTGAAGCTTCGGTCCCAGCTGTAGATATCTGTTCAGATAGATCTGCAGCAGGAATCACTGGGATGGATTGGGAAAAGAGAAACAGGTAAGACTATATCTTTTTCTTCTGTAAACAAAACATTTGTTATCTGCACCTAACATGAGCGAGCCTTGTGTGGTCTAATTTTAGTGTTCTGAGTAGACCAAGCAGTTCAACATCCTATGTGTTTGCTTCATTGATGCAGCAGTATGGCATACAGGGCTGCACTTATACCTCTGCATTTGGAAGGGGTATATTTTCTTGCACAAGAGCCAGTCAGCTATGGATCACAGTATGCAACTCTTTAGATGCAACTTCCAACAACCTCAGTCAGCACAGCCATAAACAAGGTATGCAAGAAAAGAGAGATCAGCAGAATCTGGAAAGGTACAAGTTGTGCACTACTGAGGCCAACCTGCTTCCAAAACTGACTTACCTTTTTCAGCAAGAGACACTCTGTAGTTCTCCAAGAATATGACTTTGAGTCTATCTCCTATGTATGGGTCATTATTAATAACTTCTCCAATGGCCGTGATCAATCTGATAATCTTTTTTGCCATGTGGTAGCCTGGAGCTGCCTGGAGGATGAAAAGGAAAAACATCTTAAGAGTTAAAAAAGAAAAAGGAGTGATGAAAGTCACAAGGCAAACGAATATCAAAATATAGCATCTGGATTTCTTAATAAGAAACCACTACTCAGAATATATTTAAAAGCCTCCTTCACTGGGGGCTTTTAAGAAGAGACTAGACAGCCACTTGCCTGGAATGATATAGGGCAGGGGTGTCAAATTCAATTTCATTGAGGGCTGTATCAGGGTTGTGTTTGACCTCAGAGGGCCAGGGGGTGGGTGGGGGTGGCCATGTTGGGGGTGGCCATAGTGGGTGTGACACGGGACCACACATCCACACACATGGCTTTATACACTTATAAAAATAGAGAGGCATACATTTCTGTGATTTTGTTTTTCTAATACTTAATTGATCTACTTGATCACCTTATGAGAGAAAGACCAGATCAAGAAACTGACTCTATAGGAAGACTAGAACTATGAATTATTGACATAGGCTATAGTAGCAAAATCCTGCAAGCCTGAAAGGTAAAATATTTTACCTTTCCTCTCTTTTATAACCTTCTAAGATAAGGGCAGCCTCCTGCAGCATTCTGGAGGCCCCATTTTGAGCGTGGAAGGCCTGTTGCAGCACTCTGGCAGCCAAAACTGGCTGCAGGGGAGCCGCCCGCGGCCCCCCAGCACCCCATTTTTGCTAGAAGAGGCACCATGGACCGGTCCTTTGCTATTCCCAGGCTGGCCCCGCAGGCCAGATCTAAGCACCCTGCGTGCCTGATCCGGCCCGCGAGCATTGACACCCCTGGTATAGGGTCTCCTGTTTGAGCAGGGGCTTGGAGTAGAAGACCTCCAAGGTTCCCTCCAAGTCTGTTATTTTGTTGTTGTTGTTATTATTATATGATGCTGATGAAGAAGAAGTAGGAAGCCATCTTCTGAATTTATCAGCTGAAATACCTAATTCCCAAACAGAGTGCCACAAATTGATATAAGACTTCTATATATAAAATCAAAGGAAGCTTTGATCTATCCCAGTAGAGGCTCCCTGCTATATATATCTGCTTTTTTGTTCCTAATCTTTGCTGAGGTTTGCAACTCGTAGATACCTTAAATAAATCCATACCACAGTAGGAATTGTCAATTTCCCTGAGTTCTTATTTCAATATGCTGAGTTTCCAAGTAAATAGGATGTTTGAATCACACAAGAAAACAAAAGAGACTAAAGATATTGAGCATGAGTAGGTCTTACTTTTGCATCCTTAAATAACTCAAATTTTAACATAAACGTGAAGTGTGTAGGCAGGCAGTAATGGGTGGAAGGAAGAAATACATGCGTAGTCTTAAGTACTAAGAAGTAAACTTAGCTTCACATTGGAATTCTTTACCTTTCCTCCAATCATAACTGTTCTTGGCACATAGGATTTTTTAGGGTCTTTTCTGATGCCTGAAAAAAAGCAATAAAATTAAGATGGAGGAAAATGATTTTTAAAATGGATGATTTTAAAAAGAAAAAAATTAATAAAAAATAATTCCATAAAGTTGCTTTCTGTGACATCTGTAACTATTTCAAGGTAAGAAATCACTGAGGGATAAAAAGCAATAAAATGATGTAAAATTTAAAATTTAGGACAATTTTATACTTATTTCCATAGACCAATAAGGGAGAATTTGTAGTTTTGAAAAAAAACTTATTAATTTGCCAGGAATAATAGTCTGCCGTTTATTGCATGGATACAGTATTAACATTAATGAACAATTTCTGTGGGTAGCAATATTTATACAAAGATCAAATTAATGCTGTGCAATTGTTTTTGGATTTTATTATCATAAAGTATAACAGGAAGAATCCAAGTTTAGGAAATGAAAAGCTGAGTTATCCAGTCTAGCACTGGGTTCAGAAAAGTCAATCACTCTGCTTGTTGAACAGGTTCTACATATATCATAATCCTACACTTTCAAGCAGACCTTTGGGGTTTCAAGTGGAAATACATTTCTGCATCTCCTAGTAGGGACCTCAACTCTGGAAGTCTTTCAGGTAACCTTCCCCATTGGGAAAAAAGTCTTCCTAAAAGTTATTCCCAAATCTTGGCAAATGGAGTACATACCCATATATACTCGAGTATAAGCTGACCTGAATCTAAGCCGAGGTACCTAATTTTATCTACGAAAACTGGAAACTTATTGACTTGAGTATAAGCCTAGGGTGGGAAATGCAGCAGCTACTGGTAAGTTTCAATAATCAAAATAA
>JANHJO010004106.1:23891-35945 GCA_032468235.1 Pseudoxyrhopus heterurus
ATTTTACCCAGGTTTCCTGGGTAAAATTAGGACCTCGGCTTATACGCGGGTCGGCTTATACTCGAGTATATACAGTACATATGCAGTAAAAGGAAAAAAATTAGCAGTTAACAAAATCTATCTGAAAGGATTTTTTTTGCTCTAAAACACATATTGCCTTCCTTTAGTGAAGGCCAACCTGCAGGAAAATGATTTGCATTTTCCAATGAATTAACATTGTTTTACTTCCTAGAGTTGTAAATAAGAGTTGTAATGTCCTAATCCAATTTTCCTTTAAATATGTTTTCAAATTTCGGGTTCCCACAAAAGATAAAGAATGTCTTTGTTCTGACTGTTTCTATGCGGTATTTAAATTTTTAAAAAAGGAATTCTTTCAGAAACTATGGTGTATTGAGAATTTGGAATGAATTAAAAGAAAAAAACTGCTGAAGTTACTGAATCATTGGCTCAAGGAATAGTGCAAATGTCTGATGCTTCCAAAATTATAAGCTTGGAGTCATATTTTATTAGCAGAGCCTTGCTAGCTGCTTTAGAAATAGAATTTAACTTTTTAGAACGGATATTGTAGATGCCCATAATGATACCGTCCATGTGAAGCAAGAACAGATCTGTCAGTACTTTACACTTGTTCTTTAATTTGTATGACTTTGTAATATATATTTACATTTTAAAACTCTAGACTCTTCATGCAAAATATCAATAATACTGTTTTACTTTTGTTACAGTTTGAAACTTTTTTAAACAGTAGGTCAAAGGATAATTTCTTTCTAACTGAATGTTAGAAGATACATAAATGTTATTCATAATTATATACTTATTTAAAGAAACTAAAATATCTTCCTGCATAAGAAACTAATGACTTTGGGAGTCTTTTATATATTTTGATTTGGTTCACTTTTAGGCAACATATCTCATATTTTATATAACCTAAATTCACAATTTTTGTTTCTTTCTTTTTTTTTGCCAAAATGCATGTCTGCCTATTGAGTTTCTAACACATGATAAAAATATCAAAAGTAGATATTTTTGCATGGATAACATTTGAAAAATCAAAGCACATGTATTAATTTAAGTTGCAATACACTTGAATGAGATTTCATCACTCAGACTAATGAACTAATCCCAGATTTTCATTGTTCTATACAGCTGTACAAATTTTACTGAAATACTCAGTTACCAACAGTTGTTGGCACAACTCGTTATATACTTTTTCTTCTGGTTTACATTGCAAGGTTCTTAATTAAAGTTTATATAGATACATTGCTTGTTTCCTTGTATTTCAGGCAATATTGATATTATTACTGGTATTTGATACTGGTAAATTTTAATTTTTTAAAGTTACTTTTTATCATTTTATTTACTATTGAATAGACCAGGACAACACTTTGTTCATTTTATGGTTGAAAAATAAATTATAATTAAATAAATGTATTAATGGTACTCCAGATATAACAATTGTCATTTGATTTTTCCAGAGCCTTAAATAGATTTCTTTGTTTATGAGAGATGTAGAGGGGGAAAGCATATGATTCACAGAAATAAAGTGTCTGATAGCCAGCCTGCTGCTTGCTGCCATAGAGCAGGGGGGAGGGAATAGGGAGAAGATTACATTGCAGCTTTGCAACTGCTATTATCTCCAAGGCCATGTCCGTTTGGCTCTGGTATGCGGTTGCCTAGCTACAAGGGGGTTGGGCTGTATACTGTGTTTGAAGTTGATGTGCTCACACATTTTCCCTCATAGCTTGCTTGGAACCATTTGCTTTCAGTTTGTTCCTAGTTAAAGTACTTTTCTCTAAATCTATGGAGCAAGGATTTTTCTTTCCCAGGAAATGAACAGAAGCAGCCCTGACATTAAACTAGCTAACCTTTAATGGTCAACTAGGAGACAGCAGTCTACCATGGGAACCAAGCATCCAATGTCCAACCAGAGAAGTGAGCTGGAGGAAATAGGAGCTACGGCCGGCACCCCCACTAAACCATACCAGACTCAGGTGAGGCAGAATGGCAAGAGGAGTTGGACTTCAGCGAGCAGCCCAGCAGGATCAGGTGGATGAGGGGCTTGGGGCAAAGGAAACACCCCCCCTGGAGAGAAGCCCAAAGGAAGCCATGCTGAACTAGGCCCCAAGATTAGGGGGAGTCGAAGGGCCCAAGAGCTTCTTGCACAGGCAGCTTCTCAAGGTTCCTAGGTCACCCCAGACCAAGCTGCACAAGCTATTCCACCTGCAGGGACCATTCCTCGAAGGCACCAGACCCAAAGGTCCCAGCCTTGAGTATTAAGTATGGGGGAGACCCTGAGCAGTTTGGGTTCTTCCTGGTGCAAGTTTGGAACTACATGCAGAGTATGGGGCTGAACTGGAAACAGCAGAAGCCTGGATAAGATGAGTAACCATGGCCCTGAAGGGGGCAGCAGCGGAGTGGATGGTCTCCCTCCACAATGACAATGCCCCCCCAACCAGTGGTGGTATCCTACCAGTTCGGCCCGGTTTGTGCGAACCGGTATTGGTAATTCAAAGGGTTCGCCAAACCAGTAAATACTCCCTCTGGCTGGCCCCGCCCATTCCACCGCGCCCCTCCCTGGAGTCTCCGTGTGGCCCATTTTTGGATGACAGGTAAGTTTGGCTGTGTGCGGAGGCTCTGGGAGGGCCATTTTTGCTCTCCCCAGGCTCCAGGAAAGCTCCCTGGGGGCTGGGGAGAGCAAAAATTGGGCCTCCCAGAAGTCGTGGAAGGCTATTTCCGGCCTCTGGGGGCCTGCGGAGGCCGGGGAAGGCTGTTTTCGCACTCCCCAGGGTCCAGGGAAGCTCCCTGGGGCCTGGGGAGAGCGAAAATTGGACCTCCTGGAAGTCCTCCCAAGGCTGGGGAGGGCGAAAATGCCCCCCCGTGCCATGGTGCACGAAGCCGACTAGGCCACGCCCACCATGGCCACGCCCGCAACCAGGCAGAGAACCGGTTGCTGGAATATTTGAAACCCACCCCTGTTATCAACCATGATTACCTTTTAAACTGTGAGGGTAGTAGGAATTCAGTAATCACCAGAACTACATAATCAACAATAGGTAAGAGTCTAGAGCTTATATAAGAGCAGTTTTGTGGGTCCTCTGGATGAACTACAGTATTTTGATTTTTTTTCCCCTGTAAGTTTGCTTTTTTTTTTTTTTTTGGAATTCTTCCATTCTGTTTTAGCGCTGTATTATTGTGGTAAGCTAAAATATTGCCACTTTGATATGCCCTGGCTTTCAACCTCCATGTAACTTATCTAAGAGTTTCTGTGATTTTTTTTTATATTTCAGTTTGTGTGTATGTAGCAATTTTTGTTCTTGTCCATGCCATGTTGCTAAGAAGGTAAAGTTTAACAATGCTGTTTATTCAAGTTAGTATTCTTCTTGTGTTCTATGTGCGTGGAAGCTGAACTAAACACAGGGAAATAAATTCATTTAAAGGAACACTAAATAGGATGCCATTCAATTATCTTTTGCTTTGCCACAGTCACCTGCACTAATAATTCTGTAGCAGGGTTAACTTAAATACTTGGAATGGAGTTAGTGAAATCCCGTTTTTAAAACCCAAGAGATGCTAGAAGAGCACATTTCTGTTGGCACATTTGTATTTATGGTCAGACAAAAATATAATCTGTCCAACATGTTGGTTTCCCCCTTATCATCATACTGCTTGCTTGTTCTGCTCTTGGTCTGCAACGTATGTAGTCTCCCAATACATTGTTTCATAGCGAACAGATGAAGTGCTTACACATTCATAGACTGAGACGCCACAAATTCAGTTGGGTTCTCTTGTAGCGCTGAGCAGATTTCTGCCTTTTGAGCCATGACATTCCCGGCTGGAGTTCTGAATGCTGATGGCATGGCCTTTTATTATTAATCAGGAATTCAAATAAATTAATTTGTTGAAAGCAGAGGAAAGAATTTAAAATTCAAAGCTAGAAGCCTTCAATCTGCATGAAGTGAACTGAAACTTCTCACTGCTTAAGGAGCTTCTGAAGTGCCATTGACTCTATTAGTACCATTAGAGGGCAAAGATATTTCAGCTACAGAAGACAAATTTGTTTGAATTATAAATGAAGATTTGACACATGATCAGTTTTAATTCTCAAATCTCTACAGTAGTTAAAGTCATTGCATGGAATATATACAAATTTGCAGCCAGCAAATTGAAAAATAGTTCTTGATCAGGTAGTATTATTATTTCTTTAGCTTAATACTCATGCTTCTTCTTTGACTGCTATTTTATAATTTTTAGATAGGTTATTGCAGTAGTCTATTGCAGTAGAAATAACTCTTATGACATGTTATTATTTAAGTACATTTATGCGGTTTAAAGTATGCAAGTAATGACCATTTTCTCAAGCAAGGCTCATAGGAATATTTTGTTTTGAAACTGCGGTATGCTAGTACAGTGGAACCTCGGTTGCAAACGCTTCCGTTCGCGACCAATTCACTTCACGACCAAAAAAGCCAGCCGAGTTTTGAATCGATTCATGACTCAAAACCCGGTTGACGAACAAAAAACAGCGCAGAAAGATTCCTTTCCGCACCGTTTTCCCTTCTGCGCATGCGCAGTGAGTGTCACTTCAGAACGCGGCCATTTCAATTCATGCCGGCAGTCCGGGAATGGATTGCAGTCGCGAACCGAGGTTTGATTGTACACCTAAGAATATTTTTATTTTTACAGTTGTGTGAAAACAATGAAAATAGAAATGATAAATACTGCAGTAAATAAAATGTTTCCTATATGAGAAGTATATCAAATTTTAAGACAGCAGACTTTCCTAGCCTTCATATATGCTTTAAAAGTGTTTTAATCACAGTATTTTAGAAAAACACTCCCATTCTATGATTTCCAAGTTTTCAGGTTCGGGTTTTTTCAATAATTTTTATGAAAAGTTTAAACTACAACATTAAAAGATAATATAAACTAAAAAAAGAAAATAGAAAGAAAAAAGCAGAAAAGCAAAAAAAGGAAAGGAAAGAAAAATAGAAAAAAGAAAAAACTAAGAAAGCAACTTTCTCATCATCTCACTCTCATCACAATAAGTATAAACAATTTCACTGTATCTAGTTGCCTTCTCTTGATTAACAATTATAAATCTCTTTATCTCCTAACTTGATTCTTAACTGTAAGCAAATCCAATAAGCAGTGTTCTTTTTCCAATCCAGATGTCAAGCAAAAAAATCCAATAGATCCCTAAAATAATGATATTACTTAAAAATATAAAAATTATTGTTCTATATATCAACTCTTAGATACAAGCAAATCCAACATACAATATTTTTCCAGTCCAAATGTCAACAATTCTTGAAAGAACTACCCATAATAAGCCAACTTTGTATTCTTTCCTTTTGTGGAAAATAATTTTATTCTTTAATCTATTCAAATGATTATTGGCCCTTGTCTTGATTTTATTCAAAACTTTAACAAACCTCTTTGGTAAATCAAATAAGAACAAATTATTCCAATTGATCTCTGAGATTGGCATCTTTATTTTCTTCTTAATTTTTAAAACTTAATTTTGTTTTATTTTATTTTATCTACTAGGAAATTCTTACATTGTTCTCCATACTTAAGTGAGATAAGTTTCATTTCAAATCTTTTTCTGTAACAGCTTCTTCTGGGAACAGACAGTTCATAAGAACACACAACATAACTGGCATTGTTGATTCAAGATCCTGATATAATTCCTCAAAAAATATCTCTGAACACCATTATAAATTACTTATCTTCAAATAATGAAAATATTTTTTTCTTTTCAATGAAAATGCATTTATTCTTTAAAATTAATTTCAAGCTCTTCATATTCAAAATCCCATATTTCAACATTTTCTGAGCCTTTAATTCATTTAAAATTTTCTATAGCCAAAACTATATTTATTTTAAATTTTTAAAAGTTATAAAGATACAGATTCATTTTCTTATATTAAGGGTTAAAGACACTCACCCAGTGTTTTCAACTGTCATTTTGAAGGTATCTTGACTTATTTATAGCAATTAATATGCAATTTCCTAAGGTGGTTAGAAAAGAAAGTGTGAACTTAGTGTCCTTTAAAGACTCCAATTGTAGTTGGGACCATAATGGTAAATTTCCTAATCTCCTAGTTCTCTCACCTTTTGAAGACCACTGCCTTGTGGCCTTCTCATTAGGAGCAACCATATGGAGCACAGTTTGGGTAAACTCACATACTCTCTTTCTCTAGAGTAGATCAAAGGAGCCAATCTGCTCAACAGTTCCTTTCATGGCCACAACCATCAGCGCCGCTTTTGGGGAGCCACCTTCAGTCCACCATGTTCCTGAACAAGTCCATTTGCTTGTTTTTTATTTTTCTCCATATACATCCTCCATCCTCAATGGGCCTTATCTGTTGACAACAAATAAATATGCAAGGCATTCAAGAGATCCCTTTTGGCTATTGCTGTATTTTTCGGAGTATAAGATGCACTTCCCCCCCCAAAAAAAGATGCTGAAAATTAGGGTGCGTCTTACACTTCGAATGTAGCGTCCACCATTTTTGCCCTCACATGTTCCAGGCTGTAGAGCACATGCCGCCTCCCACCTGTCCCTCGAGTTTTCAGCAAGGCTGCAGGGATCCTGCCTCGCAAAACCGCTGATTGGGGGTATTTGACAATCAGCTGCTGAAACTGAAACTGAAATTGGCTTCAGCAAAGGGTTGGGGAAAGTTCTGAGGCAGATTTTTTTTCCCCTTTGTCTCCTGTGCTGAAGCCAGTTTCAGTTTCAGCACAGACTGATTCAGCCAGCAGCCTCAATCAGCTGTTGTGAGCTGTTGGGGAGAAAAACAAGGGGGGGGGAATCTGCCTCTGCCTCCCAGATTTTTTTTCCTTTTGTCTCCTGTTCTGAAGCCAGTTTCAGTTTCAGCCTGATTCAGCACAGGAGACAAATTGCTGGGAGGCAGATTTTTTCCCCTTGTTTTCCTCTCCAAAAGCTGGGTGCGTCTTATAGTTCGGAGTGTCTTATACTCCAAAAAATATGGTAATTTGATACATGACAATCCTTACCCATCCAAATAAATAAATAAATCCACAGTTTAGTGTATCATCGTAATTGCATGCAAAAATGACAGCCTTTTTTAACTATTTGAGACTTTCATTTATCTTGCCTATGTCTTCTCTTTCTCTCTGAATTAAGATCAATTCCTAGATATTTTGTCTTGATCCATGTACATTTTTAAGAGGGCAGTACAATTCCTAGCTTTCCCATTTGCTTTGTTTTGACAAGGTCTGTGACATTCAGCAAAGCAAAATTTATGTGCTGTTTATCTGAGACTCTGCTACAGAAGCTGGCCAACCTGGCAGCAGCTAACTAAACTGTGGAGTAGAAGATTTAGTAGCAAAGTCATTGAACAGACATTAGATTTATGCATTTTTATTCCAGATCTTTCCAAGTTTAAGAAGTACCTTTCTGACTTCATTAAAATGTATTATCTGGACAGGAAAATAACATACAAATATGCATCTGGAATGTATTTGGGACATACTTTTATATGTACTGTAATTTCATTTAAAAAGTAAGAATAAAAGCCATTAAATTTAGATTGATGTCAGCTTCCTATTAACTTTTTCTAAAATTTCAAATTTTAAGATTCTGATAATAGACTATCAACTTCCCAATGGTTAGTAAAAGTTTGTATTTCAGTACCTGAAGATGACCTCATCATTTTTTATGATTTACAGGCTTAGATAAAACTGCTCGGTTTATATGGATTACTTTAAATACTACTTTCATTGAGGCATGTTGAAAATTTAAATGAGAAAAAATATTACTATAAATAAAAAGTAAAATTAGTAAAAATAATTTATGTTCATAATGACTAACAACTGTAATTTATAGTTTAAGTGTGTGGACACTGTCCAATGGCAATTCCTTCTTGCAACTTAGTGAATATTAAGAATTCTTACAATTTAGTCCAGAAATTAGCCGTATTGATTAGGTTGTAAAATTTTAACTTTAGATACTGGAATATTGCAGGTGATTAATCTAATTTGCAGTATGAATTCAGAATATGTCAAACAAATACTTTCTATACAGTATTTTTTTTTTTAAGTTGCTATTTGTCAAAATGGTAATGTGAAAAAAAAAAATTTTATCTGTGGAATTTGGAAAGATGTGGAAATGTAATGTAATCTGAAACTTATTCTTCTGATTATAAGTCCCTTGAAAACAACTTTAATACGGAGATCATTCTTTGTAATTACGAAGGTTAATATTTGAAATATTTCTTCAGTGAAATGACTCTGGACTATGCTATCTGCCAACTTGTTAAAACTTTTTTTTTGTCTTAAATGCAAATGTATATAGACATTCAGCAAGAATATGCTTTGTTGAAGTTTCTATATGTGCTTTTCAACATCAAAAAACAAAAGTTAACCTGCCAAATTTCTTTATGACAGATTGCATCTAAAAAAAGGCAGAGGGCCAGATCTAGGGATAAAAAAAGTGAATTATAATTTACTTGTGTTAGCTGTAAATAATACATTGTAGTGTACGTGTGAATTATGTTTCACAATCTGTCTCAATTTTTTCCCCGAGATCATTAGTGAGCAGTTTTAATAATGACATTAGAAGGATTGTATATGAATCTTTAATTTTGGTACTTGAGTTCAAAAAACATTCTTAAGTTTTTATGAAGACAGATAGCTTATAGAAAATGAATCCTCACACAAAATGGCCAATGTTTTAGTTATTAAAAATATTGGGAATTTACACAGGAATGGAAGGCAAAAAAGAAAGAAAAGAAAAGAAAAGAGGGAAGAATAGGGATTGGGGAAATTTCTGTGTGGAAATACATCCATATAGTATCATTATCAAGGTGGTTTATACTAGAAAAACCTCAAGCCAGAGCTTTAATTACTTGTACTTAATCATTAAATATACTATTTAATAGAATCAGTATCCAGAGTGAACTATAAATGTCCCTTATAATAAAAATCTGAATTATTCACTGATTAAAATTTAAATAAGTATTCATTCACTGGATGAAATGTAAATAACTTGTAACCCTGACTGTTAAATTTTGTGTTCTGCTTTTCAGTTCTGTGTTGTACACCAGAGTGCTGGAAAATGAACAATTTATATAGCGTTAAGGGGAGGAATTCTGCACTTTCCTGTGAAGAATCATTGCCAAAATTTATTCTAATTCAAGATACAGTAAATTACTATAATTAAAATAGGTTGCTGTAAAATAAATTATTGGGTCAAAAAGGTTATTGAAAACCTTAATGCATGATAACAGAAACAACATTTTCCTACTCAGAAATAATAGTCTGCTATCCTTTAGAATAGTGTATATGCTATGCTATTTTAATTTTTGATGTGTAGAGAAATACCTTGCTTGTTTATAACCTGAAGTTCTGTAATGAACTGGAGCTAAATTCAACCAGGCACTTCTTTATAAGTTCCAGAATTGAAAAAACTGAACTATCCAGAAAGACCATATGACCTGCTTTATTTTTATTTCATGAAGAATATTAGAGAATGTAATTCTAAGGATAAATGGTAGTATGGTCAAATTAAATCTGAGATGGTTCTTAAAAATATTAACTCCTATTTTAAAATTCATTCATTCATTTATCAGATTTAGAAACCCACCTCACTCACTGAACAACTGTGCGTGGTATACAGTTAAATTTTTTATGATATCAATATATCCTAGCTTATTTAAAACTTCACAAACCATTAACTTTTCCCCAGGCCATAGATGCAGCTATGAGAGGAAGCGAGAAGCATAAACTAACCTATGTGATACTTAATTACTATGAAAATTAGAGTAGTGCACACTTCCCCCTAACTCTAGCTCTTTGCCTTTAAATGCAGTCTGTCAAGAGAAATTTAGTAGATTAAAACATTTTAATGCAGTGGTGAATAGAAATTGCAGAAATTTAGATATTTAGATATTTCAAAATATCTATATATCAGAGCTGCAATGTGAAAGAAATATTGGGAAGCAATTCAGAAATTCATTTAAAATGGCCCATTGGACTTTAGACAATTATCAAATTGACAACATATGCCAAGTGTTGTCAATGTGCATGGTAAACTATCTAAAGATTTCTAGGTGGTGTCCACAGGCTCCAAAATTAAACAATTTTTTAAAAACCAAAAATATGTAAAGTTGTGGTAATTTTTATTGTTAGATTTACATCCTACCTTTTGTAGAGGGGTTCATATACATATACTGTAAAAAAAACCATGTAATAAGGTGCTATGGCTTTCAGTTGATGTCTCCATTGTGCCAATCCACACCTTAATTACCACACTGTTCTAGCTCACCATTTTTGCATATCTTGTAATATTACTAATGAGTGTATCTAAAAGTTTCACATCATCATTTTCATGTCTGACACCTGAAAGGTTTGCTCTGTCAATGAGAGAGACAGCTTAGTTTCGTCTCTTTCAAGAGATGTGAGTTAAAATTCCAAGATGTTCAGGTGGTTATGACTAATTGTCTCAAGGGTAAAGATAGTCAAAATTGGCTAGAAAAGTAAAATAAAATAAATTGTGAATAAAGCAAATAAAATAAAATGAGACATAGAGCAAATGGATTATCTTGTCAGCTCGCCAATGCCATCTTCAGCCCACCTCCACAAAGCAAAATTATTACTGTAGTTCGTTGATAGTTTATAAATGTTATTTTGGGAGCAGGCCTTTATTATTGCAAACAGCATAGTAGCCTAACAATTCAATTTCTTAACTCCCATTTGTCAGGTATGCCAAGTACAAAGTCTATTGTTGCTGCAAAACGCTAACTCTCTTAGAAGTTGAACTTTACTCTTTTTTAGTGAGATTCTTCAACACACGGCTGGTAATTGAGCTTGAAACTTTATCATCCAATTGCCCTATTAGAAACTGTGCTCATAACTATAAGAAGTGTACTAAACCCAGCAACCAAGCCCAGAAGAAGATAATAAGCAAATCAGGCGCACAACATAGGTATTGATAGTTAAGAGGGTGTTCTGTCTTCTTATAGGCCTGTTTTGTATAGGTTAGAGTCCTGATAAAAATAGCATTAGCAGTGTATTTATATACCGCCTATCAGGGCTTGCAAACCCTCTCTAAACGGTTTACAATGTCAGCATATTGCCCCCAACAATCTGGGTTCTCATTTTATCTACCTCAGAAGGATGGAAGGCTGAGTCAACCTTGGAGCTGGTGGGATTCGATCAGCCAAACTGCTGATCTGCAGTACTATGTTCTTAACCACTGAGCCACTGCAGCTCCTCCTCTTGTTGTGAGGTAGGAAGCAGGAACCCACTCCTACCTCACAACTAGGTAAAGAGCAAAATGGGATTAGCACCTGGCTGCTTCTGCCCAACATTTAGCATTTCCCCTATCAAGCTAATTGCCATCCCCCATCCACTTTCTTCCTGTGGATCACCTGCACTCAGCTGGTATAATGGAGAACAGGAGGGGAAAATGCCTCCTCCCATCTCCTCAACCATTATCAGAGCCCCTCCATCTTTCACTCTGTGTCAGAGATCTTTAACCAATCCCCAAACAGTCAAGGAATAAGTTAGGCACGGTATGTAATAAGTTTCTTTTGTAATTGAATGCTAATATTTCATTTTAAAAGAAGCTCCAGTTAAATCAGTGTAAAATACTTTGGATGGATTTAATAAAATCTGACTACTTGAAGGGTGGCAGCTACTGCTTGTGAATTTCTAGCAGCAGATATTATGCACAAATGTGTTGCTAAGTGAATAAAATGAGTTTAAAAAGATATTTTCTTATCTTTTTAAAAAACATTTCAAAGAAGCGCAGTTGTAAAAAATGTATGTATTTCAGACTCTTATTCTCAACTTCTGTCAAAGATACAGAATTGTGATGAAGCTAAAGGATACATGGAAATTAGGAGAAGGGCCATAGGATGATCTCTGTGTCCTGCCATAATATAAAAATGTAAAAATCCATTTAATGGTTTTACCAAATCTTGAGCTTGTTGCATCTCAAACCTACAATTGCTTTGTATATATTTATGGTGTGTCCATTGCAAATCCTCACCATGCTGAATGGTTGGCTTTTTCCAATCCCCAAAA
>JANHJO010004108.1:23136-36124 GCA_032468235.1 Pseudoxyrhopus heterurus
ATATGCTGATTCTGTAAACCGCTTAGAGAGAGCTGTAAAGCACTGATAAGTGGTATATAAATCTAATGCTATTGCTAATGCTAATGCTCCAGAACTCCTGAATGAAGCTTTCTTTTTCCAAAGACAAAACGATAGGTAGTAATGGATTTCTGAATCTTTTTTGAAAGCATCAAAGAGTTTGGCTGTTTTGATTGCTGTATACCCTGAAGTTGCTTTTGAAATGATCTCAACTAGACACAGCTGTTAACACCTTGGAGAGAAAGATGAGAAATTGAATTCACGCCTTAAGTCCTCTTAATATTTACTTGGAGCACTTTGCAAGCTTACTAAATAGGCCCAACAATATTGCTCATGGATTTTTATATGCAAAAAGATGACAAGGCTCTGATTGGCAGATTATATTTGTTTGTTTTTTGTTTGGTTTGGTTTTTTGCAGTTAAAATCCTTCATCTGCTGGGCAACAAAGTAATGTAATAACTCACCTTATATGTGGAAACACATGGAAACAGTTTATTCCTTGGGGGAAATAAAATAAAAATAGCAATTGATAGGTGACATGGCTAGGAAGAAAATCTAATTTTTTTGATAAATTACTAATCTGATATGTTTATTTTTCTCTTGAGTAACAAAACATTTTTGCCTCCCATGTTAGCATTTTAGGGGTAGTATGAACATTTTTAATTAAGTTTCCCTCAATGGAGAAGCCTTTATGTATTTCCTTAATCCTCCCATTGCCACAAAAAAGTCTTAGGTTTCTTTTCATAAAATTCACCCATTGTTCAGTTTCTGTGAAAAACCATGGAAGATTCCAGGCAATTGAAATAATTTTTAAAATAAATTTTACCAACATGAGGAATAGCAATGCCCAAAATTTAGATTTCAAAAGAGTAGACAAATTTACAGATGATATAGCTATTGATGACTTCTATCTATTGAGGCAGCCAATTTTGTGGAATGGTTTAGGCATATTGGAAACTGGGAGACTGATTTCTAGTCCTGCCTCAGGCATGAAGTCAACTGGGTGACTTTAAGCTGGTTCCTCTAGCAAAGTGCCAGAAACTTCAGGGAATCAACACTGACTCCAGTGCATTGACACTCACACACTCTATTGCATCCCATTTCCAAGGCATACAATTCTCCATACTAGTTGGGGGAGGGGAAATGAGCTGGAGGCTGCTGTTACACAGTTGTTCTGCTTTTGGTCCTCTGGTTGGCTTCTGTGAGAAATGATGCTAATGTAGATGGTTCTTTAATTTTATTCAGCACAGTTCTTGTGTTGTCAAAAAATATTGCATAGAAATGAACTAATTTAAAATATGTCAAATTCTCTCAATACAGCTATGCTGTCATACATGATTCCTTCCTCTAAATTAAATATCTTTTACTTCACTGCTGGACAGTGAATCAGGATTTTTATTTTGAGAGTTGGAACATAACTTGGAGGACATTTAGGCCACCCCTCTAGCCGGGACTGACCAACTAAAAGTCTTGGCAAGCTTTTTTGACCTTCCTCTTCCCCTTCCTCCTCCACCACTACCACCACCTCTACCTCCTCTTCCTGATTTTTCAAAGTTAAAGCAGTTTCTGGGAGGTGTTGGTGGCATATGACCAATGCATACTTGTTCTGTCTCCTTTTCAAATATGGATTATATCTTTATAATGAAGGATGAATGGAATCTTCTTGAACTTTAGTATAATATAATACCAATCTAATATGGGTGGCAAGAAGTCCCAATTTTCATTTGTTGAAGTTATTCAACTGCAGCATTAAATCCAGAGAGGCTGTATTCTCATTGGTAATTCAAGGCAATTAAATGCAAAAATATCTTAGTTCCAAATCTGACTCATAAAATTGTTCCTTTTTCCAGGCTAGGGCTATTGCCAGAGCCTTAAGACAATGCAGTGAGGACCACAGTTTCAATAATAATTCAGAATGTATAATAGTAGCCAATTTTGAATGAGCCAACATCAGAGAACTATTGCTTCCAACATAATTCCACTCATTGGTATTATTAAGCATGTTTCTTTAGGCTTTATGAGAAATATATCTTGGAGGTACTGTATATATACAGGCACCTAGCTGCATTATTCAGAGTCTAGTTTAAGCCTTCCATGTAGAAGGTGCAGATGAGATGCAATCATTGAGATTGATACAGTTTCAGAAATTTCTTATTACTAAGAAAAATGTTGAGTCTTGCCATTAAAGTTATTTTCACAACTATGTTATAGTACCTGAAGTTATTCTGGGGAAGAAATTAGATTTTCTACCTGTATATACTTCCACATAGTTGATCCATTGCATTCTGTGCTCAATGATACAATATTATAGCACCTTAATTTGTTTTCCAAGATAAAAAATAATGGTTCAAATAGCCAAAATAGCTTCTAACAGTCAATCAGAGCTTGAACCAAGTCATAGTTTCTTTAGAATCTCAACTACATTTGGGAGTGAGGAAAAAAAGGTCAAGGACACAGATCAGATAGACAAGTTGCTTTTATTACAGAAAAAAGAAGCCCAGCTAACAAGATCACTTATTGTACAATCTAGCTATTCATTTATATATGAAACCCAAGTTTTATTTTGTATCCCTTTCATTTGCCCCTAGGTGATAATGGGTTTAATTTCTTGGTTTTGTACATGGAGGGCAATTGCTCCATGTTTTGATAACTATCCTGTCTGGTTTCAGGCTCTTGGATTCCAACCTTGGCAACTTAATTCATTACACAATGTAGGACATCTAGTATAGAAAATACTGAATGGTTTGATATGTAAGATGGACAGTTATATCAATTTTCAAAGCAAATAAATAATTTTTCTAAACAAATCTGAGTCTATCATTCACTTATAGCTTTGGCAAAAAAACACCTGGAAAATGACATTGTTATTTCCTGTCCAATTTGAGCTACATTGAGCTGTCATTAAGGAATTTACTTTTTGTTTAATGACACTAATATTTTATTTAGTTTCAATCCTTACCTCCTCATCATCCAAAACCAGCAACTGGGCCATACAAACAAGCAAAGCCCCATCCGCAGGAAGCACATGAAACCACACCTGCTCCGGTCCGTGGAAAAATCTCTCTCCCCAGAACCAATCCCTGGTGCCCAAAAGGTTGGGGGCCGCTGTTCTTAGACCAAACCCAAAAGTAATAGATTGGCTTAGCCCATTAAAATAGGCTGGTGTTATATCTTTTTCAGACACATTCAGTGGTAATGTGGATTATTTTGTGTGTATGTGAATATTTGTATTATTGGTATTGACAAGCAAAAAATATACAGGAAAGTTATGTACAAGGACAAATTAATCAATATTTGAGGAAGTTGCAATGTGCTGTTATTACCCAGTCATCTTGAAGACTGATCGGGATTTGAACTTTTACAAAGATAAATGGTCAGGAATCAATTCCAGGCAAAATTCACAAGTAGAACAAGCAGTTAGCAAAGAACAGCACCATGGAGAGCTTCCTGCATCTATGCTACTATCAGACTATCTAAGTCTCATGATAGGATAGCAGACCCAAATCTCAGTCTGGAAATTAGTTTCCTGCTTTCCTTGTTGCAGGATATAAGCTATTCCAAATAAAGCTGCCTCTTGTAATTGACTGATGATGCTTTTTGTTAATGCCAAAGGTATTCAAGTCTTGCTGCAGATCTTTTGGGATTGCGCCTAAGGCCCATTACTATAGTATTGTCTTTGTTTTCTTCTGCCAGTCATTCTACTTCTATTTGAAGGTCTTTATAGCTTGTGATTTTTTACAGTTCTTTGTCTTTTATTCTGCTGTTGCCAGTTATTGCAGTATCCACTATCCAGACTTTTTTTGTCTTTCTTTTTAACAATTGTTAAGTCTGGGCTATTGTGTATCAGATGCCTGCCTGTTATTATTTGGATAGTTACTTACAACCAGTTTTGAATTCAGTGAAAACTGAGTTCATGCTGAGTGGCTTTCTCCTCTTGTGAGAGTTGAAAGGTGAAGCTGGCAACACCAGAAACAAAGAATCTGAGGTAGACAAGACTATTATCAAAACATGGTGTAGATGCCCTCCATGCCCAAGGTTGAGAAACAAACAGCAAGGAAAAACCAGGAAAGAAACCTAAAATTTAACCTTGGCACCATTATAAATTATAGGATAGGTTGCTATATTCTTCTGTAGCTGATCTTTGTTATTAGGTATCTCGACAATCTCAGCAACGTTCCTATCCATAGTAAAGAATCTAAAGCATTCATATGCTGAAGAATGCTTTAGATTCAAGAGTGATGAAACTTTGGCAGCCAAATAATTCATAGAGAAACAGCACAT
Source organism: Pseudoxyrhopus heterurus (assembly GCA_032468235.1). NCBI lineage: Eukaryota > Metazoa > Chordata > Lepidosauria > Squamata > Pseudoxyrhopus > Pseudoxyrhopus heterurus. The sequence goes on from JANHJO010004108.1 coordinate 27,436, forward strand.
GATATTCCTACTCCCATGAAATATTAGAGCTGTCCCTTAACAGATAGTGAAACTAATATGCTGGAGAGGGAAGAATATTTGAAGACAAGCTGTCCCAAGAGAACCATTGCTAAGCATGTGTGATGTGCACTTTTTTCTTCCGGTAGCTATTTACAGTAGTAGATACCACAATGGTTATAGTTGCAAGTTCTCATGAGTGCTAATTGAGTTTCAAGAACGAGGTTTGTTGTATCTTGTGTAAAATTCTGATTCCTATGGCATCACAATGCTACTAAGTGTAATTTTCAATTTTTAAAAAATTATTTCAAGTTAAGATGCACATGCAATTTAATTGAAAAAATATCAGTGCCATATTGTAATATTTGTATTTCAGAAGAGTACAAAGAGTGCATTTCAATAAGTAAGTGATTGATTACATCAGTATCTATTTTGGAGCAGAGAGAGAGAGAAACAAATGAAACTCGCATCAAAGGAATTCTTATTCTTAAGATTTATCTGTGCATTCTCTTTTGTATCCAAAATATAGCACTTTCTTGAAATTTTTTTTAAAAAGAATAAATGTTTTTGCTCAAAAAAAGAAAACCGTTTATTTCAAACCATATATATCTTGGATATATGCAGGATGTGCTTGCTTCAAGTTTTATTGCTTTTTGAGAGTACCTTTTCCAAATTGCACTTGAAGTAATCAAAAATCCTTTGACTTTAGGCATATCTCCTATTTGAAAGAAAAAGTCTGAAGATTAGAATTCCATATCTAATAAAAAATTTCATAAAATAAATACACACTCTTGTTTTATCAGAGTGGGACTATTTCCTAGAAATGTGCATGATGGTGTTGACATTGCAAAGCTGGATCTTTTTGCCTAATACAGTGTCTAGTTAACATGTGTGCTTGATATCCCTAAGATGACACTTTTCCTTTTAAAATGTATCACTAGATCCTGTAAGGTAGGAAAGTGCCTTACTGCAGCTTAGTAATCAGCTGTCTATTTAGCCCAGTTACCTGTTCCAACTAGCAGCAGCTTTTAGAAATCTAATTCCACCCTTTTCTCATCAATCACTACCTAATCCTTTTAACTAGAGATGCCAGGGACTGAAGCAAGGAATTTCTATATGTGAATCACATGTACTGACCCATTCTCCTAATTATGAAAAGTCTAAAAATACAACAATGCATCCACTATGGGTTGGTAAACTAGATGCCAGCTCAAATATTCTAATATACTGTGGGGAGGGGGGGTCCATTACAATGTCCAGCACAGATTTTTTTTTAAAAAAAAATGCCTCTCCTCAAAGTTCAGCTGGAATAATTTAAAAACTGTATATCTACCCAAATAAATAGGCTATGATGAGCAAGTGACACGGGTTTAATAGCCCCTCCTACCTATAGGGCCGGTCTCTTCCCAGATGATGAAACTGTACTAATTTCTCTGTTTGTTTGTTTGATTGATTGATTGATGTGCCACCCATCTCCTCTTTGATTCCTCCATATCAATGTTCATTGTTGTTCAAACGTTTGGATTTTGGTTGCAGGGATTGGGAGGGACATCAGAGTGAACCAGATACAGAATCTGTTATTCTGGAGAACTTGGCAGGACTCACACATTGATACAAGAGTGTTGAAACCTTGGCAGCCAAATAATTCACTGAGAAACCGCACATGGTACTGCTATTCTCATTAAATTTTAGAGCTTTCCCTTAACAGATAGCAAAGCTGATATACTGGAGAGGGAAGAATATTTGAAGACAAGCTGTCCCAAGAGAGCCATTGCTAAGCACATTTGATGTGTATTTTTCTCTTCCTTATGGCTGTATACTCACAGTAATAGTTACCACAATAGTAAGTTGCAAGTTCTTCCTGCTGTTAAAGTAAAAATAATCTTAGGAATGCTGCATAATTGCTAGAAAGAATAACAGTGACACTCAACAGTGACATAAATGGAAGTTCAGGCTATCTGACCCTGTCCTCTTCACTTCCAGGGTGTGAGCTACGTTTGACATGCCCTGCCTGACTGAAGAACTACTGCATTAGTTGTCTGAAGGAGCACTGCCTTGGCAATTCAAAAAGGTAGGTGTGTTTCCATTCTGCTCCCATGTTGCTACTATTTGATTATTAATTTATTGTATTTATATCCTGCCTTGTTTTCTCGGAGCTCAAGATAGTTTGCATGAGAGATCACCCCTAATTTTATCAACACAGCAATAATCAGTTGAGCTGAGAGATAATGGCATCAATTAATAAATGCTGTGGTGACTGAACTTAGCCTTCCCAGGTTGACCGTACCAGTTATATGTTGCTGTTCCTGATTTTCTTGCAATTATGGTTTTGTCAATGAGAGCAAATGCAATTTTCCCAGCTACTTGTTGAATTTGCATAGAGAAAGGTACAGATTGCTAACTTGGCTCTAGGATGTTTTGAGAGGAGAGTCTCTCTTCAAAACTGGTGGCAGAGTTTCAGAAGAAGATAAGCTTTTGTATCCTTTGCTTATCCCAGTTGTTTCTCCTGATAGAATATTTGAAGCAATAGAAAAGAATATTAAGTAAGTACCAAGCAAACTCCTGTGGATCCAGTTACTGGAGCCCTGGTAATACAGTGGTTAGAATGTAGTCCTGCAGGCAAACTGGTCGCAACTGGACCTACATTGTTGGGGGCAATATGCTGACTCTGTAAACCGCCCAGAGAGTACTGCAAAGCACAATGGGGCAGTATATAAGTCTAAGTGCTATTGCTACTGGAGTATCCCAACATGAGAGTTGTTTAATGTATGTATCCTATATGCAGTTGAATATAGAAATGGACATGTAAAATAGGGGCCTAAAAATAAGGAGAGGATAAATGCTTGCATCACTAACTGCAAAATTTGGTAAGGGCCCAATTCGGTGGTTTGAAAGCTAGCTTCTGATTTAATTTAAGCAGGCTGCCTGATTTAACATCAAACCTGAACTTAAAATGAAATTTTAGAAACCATACCATTACAATTCACACTGGGTAACATGGGAATAGCTGTCAATTTTATTTTTTTAATAGAATGGAATTTGCAGACTGAGAAAAAAGTCTGATCAGATTTAGAAAAATAATCAAGTTCCATTTTGGTTCAGATTGATTTCTGATGACTATGTGGATGTAGGGTGGAAGATTTTTTTAAAACAGTCCCATCTATTCTGTAGCTCTGGAATTTAGCAGTAATCTTCAATCCAAGTACTAATTAGGTCTGACCATACTTAGCTTTTCAAGATCATCCAAGTTCTGTATTGCTGCCAATTAGCTGGGCAGTTTGAGTTAAATTCTTTTACATGACATATATTTTTGTTTGTTACTTTGATTTTTAAAAGATAGAAAGTACCGACAACTTTTTTGTTTGTTTTGGACTGAATTAGTTGGCAAATATCATCATATTCACTTGTTAAATATTTAACAACTCTCTCCTAAAGTTCAGTGATTGGATAACATATAATGAACAATTCTTGATTATTGCTTGAACTTTCAGTCATTGCTCTTTTTCTCAGTTTGGACAATGTTTGTTTTACTGAACAGCAAAACTTATTTATTTTTTTGCTGGCATAGTCTTTACTACTTATAGCATAATAGAGGATATTATTGTGAATGTAATGTTTGGATTCAGCTTTGATCTCTTTGGAGAAACTGCAGAAGTCTAAAGAATCCCAGTATGAGTCACTGAAGCAGTTGGTGCAAGCCTAAATGGACTCCAGGGGATGGTAGAGGACAGAAAGGCCTGGAGGAATGTTGTCCATGGGGTTGCGATGGGTCGGACATGACTTCACAACTAACAACAACAACGTCCATTATCCACATTACCTTCACATTCAGAAGCAATATGTCTCTAACTATGGGAAAAAAATATTCCATTCAATTGTGCTTGGAGACGGCCTGGACTGGTCCCTGCAGTCTGCATTTTTTTTGCAAGATTATTCAGAATGGTTTGCCATTGTCTCCTTCCTAAGGCTGAAAGAAAGTGACAGGCCCAAGGTCAACCAATTGATTTTGTGCCTAAGCAGGACTAGAACTCATGGCATCCCAGTTTGAAGGCAGGAAGGAAGGGACAGTCTATTTGCATAAAATCAGCCAGATCGTTTCATCTGAGTTTTGACAGGCTTTTATCTATTCAAATGGGACTAATATGCTAGTAGCTACCATCAAACTCTGCCAAAATGTGAACATATCATAGTTATTTCTTGAGTGTCCTGGGATATGATTCCTAAAGCAAGGAATTGAATTGGGCAGCTTCTGAAGCAGCCCAAGATAGACTAGGTTGCTTTCTGAATTAGCTAAATCATTTCTAAATCAAATCTTGTGATTAAGGCACATTCCAGTTCATTTCTGTAGTAGTGTACTGTGCTATTTTTCTATAACTGCTGGACTTACAACTTGGTAATATATTTATGAGAGAGTTTGAGCTATGTGGTTTTCCAGAGTCTGTATTTGTGTTACTTGTTATATATGTTTATTCTTGACAATGGGGATTTGTAAAATTTTACATTAATTTAAAAACCAGAACTTCTTTGATCCAAAATCACATTATGTGCCACTTTTGTGAACAACATCCAACTTCCTTAAGACATTACTTAACTGTGGTCTTTGAAAATATGCAGAACTAGCCCTTGGATTCCTGTCTTCCTGAATATCCACATCCTAGATACCTATTCATACTTTCTGGCATACACTTTAACTCTTCCATTCATAATTAAATGTATGCTATTCAGGCACTACTGATACTCACCAAATCCACTTCATAAGATCAGCCCACCTACATTTTGTGAAGCATTTTGTTTATGTATATATTGAATATTTTCAATCAACAGGCCAGGCCATAGCCACAGACAAATAATAGACATCAAAGAAAAAAAAATTCACAATGTAATCTACAAAGTATTATAAATTATAGTATATATTATAAACAGTATCAAAATGTTAAATGAGCAAAAAGTTATTATAATAAATAAAAAAGAAATAGAACATTCAAGAAAAACTATACAAATAAAGTACCCAAATAAATTTTTAGTTTATTCTTAGAACAAAGAAGAGGCCAAAAGAACAGATGGAACAGATTGCAAATCACAGTTTCCATATAGCTATACATGAAGAGAGCTGTTCCTTGTAGCAGAACAAGACTGAGTCATATAGGGATTTATATGGGATAGCTAGCATCTTGAATGGGGCACAAAAGACAGCTGAACGCTAATGGAACTTCACCAATTCTGGTATTATATGTTCCCATCAGAATGCCAAAATGAATATAATTGCTGCATTTTGTACCTGCTGCAATTTCCATACCTTCTTTAAGAATATCCCCACCGAGAGGCCATTTCACTGCTCTAAGCAGAAGGTAACTGGTGCGAGGGATAATGGTGGCCAGGCCTGCTCTCATCAAAAAGAGATGCAGTAGTTAAATCTTCTGCAGATAGTAACAAGGACTCCTAGGCAGTCTGGGGCAAATTGAGGGAGAATATGAGAATGTCTTGGGGCGGGGATGTCTTCCTCCAAATGACTGAGAATTATGGAAACCTGCAATTATTGTGGTTTTAATTTAAATCTGTTAAAAATGTTATCCTGCAATCCGGTCCTAATAGGAATGAACAAGCTTGCCACATCAAACAAGGAATGGGGATGGTGGGAGATAGTACCTAGATGGCATCCATCCCTACCACCTCTGGCAATTGTATCCGACAGCTTCATCAAATGTTAAATAGAAAAGCAAACAAGTTCAAACACTCTGAAATATCGCACCCTGAAAATCACTGAGCAGAGCAAATACGCTCCAGTCCTACTTTATGAAACTTATGGAACCTCAACAATGCTGGGGCCCCAATCCCTAGACACCCTTGTTGGTTAAGAAACATTCTATGGTCAATTTTAATATTAAAAGCAACTGAGATAACCAGGAGCAAAAGCAGAGTTCACTTACCCCTGTATGTTTCTTTATCAAATGATCCTTCAGGAGGATCAGTTGTGTTCTATGTCTGGTGACAAACCAATCTGAAACAGATCTATGAAATCAGTTTCTACCATAGTCTTTGGAATTGATCTGCCATCACACTTTCACCCACTTGATTAGGAATGGAAGACTTGAAATTGCTACAAATTCCTTTAAAAAGAATTATTTGTTTGGCAGGAGATCTATCAACAATTCTCATAAGGTTGGCTCTATCTTCCCCCTTCAAAAAGAGACACTAATCATTAATTGTCTCTCCCTCAGATGATTCCTCCCTGGTTCTATCAGGCAAGTTCTCCCTTCAAATGCCTTGCTCAGCTTACTAAATTCCCATCTTTGAAACAAATTTCAAGAATAACTTCTCTTTCATCAGATTGAATAGGAACCATAGAAAGAAATGGAAGGAGAAAATTTAGGGCCTGCTGTATACTAACTCCAAAGCAAAAGTGAACAAGAAAAGTTATGCTTGTATAGTAAATATTTTTATTTCTGACATTTTATCACAGTTTCACTGTGTTGTACTTCTCACCTTACACTGAGCTAGTTACATTTGGAAAGCATGGTCCATCAACTACTTCACTTGTTAGTTTCTTTTTTCAGTATTAGTCTTATGAACTGGAATACATATATAAAATTTAACTCTATATGACTCACTGATAATTTAGTATTAATTTCTCTTTGGACCACTGCATTCTCTACATATTTATACTAAAGGCAAATATTATGTACTGAACATAGAAGCAACTTATCAATCAGCAAATTTAGAACAGTTCACTGTGTTTTATTTATATAAGGTGCTCTGGAACTAGAAAAAAATGCCAGCTATCACAGTCATTGAAAGGATTATTGTTATTGGAAGCACTTAGAGAATTTTAGTCCATATGATTTATGGCATGAACCAAAGTCTTATGTTTTTGTTTATATCTTAGATGTAGAGATTTCAGTTCAAAATATCAATACATTTACTTGTAAAATCACATAGGAACTTATTGACATTTTTAATGCTGCCTTAAAGATGGCCTTAAATATATGGAGAACATTCAAAAGTTGTACCTCTAACTTGAATATTATTTTTAAGTGAAACTATATTAAGTGTGAGCGTATGTCTTTCCTAACAGCTTGAACACATTGTTAATAATTTATTTTGCTTATCCAAGACATCCTAACTCCAAAAACTGATTATTTGTGCTGCCAGGAAAAAAAATAATATTTTGCTATATAGTGAAGACATGCATCAAACTGCCAAACCCACTGACATAACTCTTACCCAGCCTCCAACTGCTTTGAATTGGCAATAACCATGGCAAGTGGAAGTGGTACCTCTAGAGGTCATGAATGTATATTTATTTTGGAATATTTGCACTTGTCATTTCTAAAATTGCTTTAGGAGTCAGAAGTAAAGAGTAGGTCTGGGCTTAGGAGACCACTGCAGAAGCATGCAACCATTTCATGGCTGAAGGCAGCACGTCATCTAGGAGTAACATGCCAAAGGACTACATTCCAAAAGTAGACATGGATAAAATAAATAAGTGATAGAGACGAGATCAAAAACTAGATTAAAGTCATAATTAAGATAAATGCACATAACTTGATTGTTTCCCATTTCTTTAATAATTTTCTCATTCAGTTACTTTAACAAGTAGACTTTGGTGGCATTTGGAAAAAGTCCAAGGTTTGTGAAGATCAAAAATTGTGTAGCCCTGCCCAACGTATCAATAGGATAAAAACAAGTACAAGTAGAATATATGATGAAATAATAATAATAGACACAAATAGAGAAGAAAAAAGCCATACTACAGTTTTAGTCTACCCCACTGGTAAAGTAAGTGCTTCGCATCGAGTTTCAATAAGTTTCAAATTTTGGCATATCCAGGTAAACTGCAAAAGAGTGTCTGACATCAAGAGGAACCACTGACTGATCATATAATGCACTTCCCAGAAGTGCTTTAGTGACCATGGTACTAAGTCCATGGATTTTTTGGCTGTTCTCTATTACAAAATCTTGTTTTAAAAGGGTGATTGAGTGCATCCCTGTGATGAAATTAATATGACTTACAGATAGTCCTTGATTTACAACTATTTCTTCAGTGACTGTTCAAAATTATGACAGTACTGAATGAAGGGGCTTACAAACAGTACTCAAAGTTATGACCACTACAGTGCCCTTGCAGTCATGAGAATAAATTTGGGCACGAATGATCATAGGGATAATTCAGCAGCTCCTACCTGCCTATCTTCCCACCATCTCACCTCCCACCAGGATGGCACTCCCCCAGGCCTTGGGCCTACTTCCTGCCCTGTTGGGTCTTACACCTTGGGCCTCCTCTCTATCCCCATCATGCCTCACTTGAGTTATTTTTTCTGAAGATCACCTTTGGGAAGGAGAACTGGCCAATCTACCACAGGCCTTCCTATATGGAGGTCACATGGTGCCATCCCAGAACTGAATGCCATTTTGTGAGGGGCTGCAATTCTTCTGTTGGGAGAATTACAGCTGCTCCCCAAATGACACTCATTTTTATATGGCACCATGTCCTTTGGGAAACCTCTCTTTCCCAAAGGTGCTCTTGGAGATAGCCATCAGGAAAGAGAAATAGTTGATCTGCTCCTTGGTTTTCCTAACTGAAAGTCCAGGGTTGTTGTTCTCCTCTACCAGCGTGGTAATAATAATAATAATAATAATAATAGCATTAGATTTATATATACCGCTTATCAGTGCTTTTTTCAGCTCTCTCTAA
>JANHJO010004108.1:36224-48846 GCA_032468235.1 Pseudoxyrhopus heterurus
CAGATCTAATTCCTTAAATCTATTTGTCACCTCTACTGTATATTCATCAGGGATATGATGTAGTTCATATCTGAGTGGCCTAGTGCTTTTCCCTACTTTCTTCAATTGGGTAAAAGTACCCACATCTTATTCTCCGGTATTCTAAAAAGGCCTTTCCAAAAATCCAGAAATTGATCAGTCAGTATAAACCATATTGAGTTAGATAGATCAGTGATAGATAGACCATTTCAGATATTGTCTTTGGAACGTTCAAAAAATTAGGCCCATAAAGTAAGTGCCTTGGTGTACTACACTTTTTAGTAATCAGTGTTGCAATGCCCTAACACAATTTGTATGATGGTGATAATAATAGCCTACCTTTTTCTAACTTGATGGCCTTGTCTTGAATAGCACCTATGAAGCTGGAAGTTGAGGGCATCAGTCTGGAAATAGCTTCTCACCATCCTTGGCAGGTTATTCTACTAACAGAGAGGGTGAGCTGAAATTGGCTCTGATGTTCTAATGCTAGAGAGGAAATCTATAAACACAAGAAATATCTATGACTGTTAATTTTTGTAAAGCGAAACATGAAGTAAAATGTATTTAATAATCTGTTAAATTTCCATTACATTTAATACACTGATGGTAAAACTGTAGAGGAAGTATGATCTTGTAGATGACATCAAATTTCATCAGCGTAGGAGTTAGCTTTGTTAAAGAGACTGGTTATGGGAGTAAAATTCAGCCCGTTTTGATGTTTTGTCTTGATTATAAAGAGTGTTGAAAATCTGCTTTCATAAAAATGTGTTCAAGGAAAAGGTAGTGGAGCTGTCAGGGGCATTTAATTTAAAAACTCATATTCTCCATATATTTTCATCCAAAAATTTTCTGCTGATTTTTTTAAAAATTTTCTCTCAATTGTTTCAGTGTGACATCTGATAAAAGATCTGCCAACATTTCTTCATGTTTAGGACAAGTTGTTTCACTAGTGAAATGAAAGGATCAAAAAGCCATTTTAAAAGGCTTGTCTTGGACCTTGGGATAAAATGGCACAACACTGTCTATTTGCTCAGGAAACATTGAAATTCCTCAGAATGTTACTTAAGAAATACTGATTTAGGAGTCAATTCCCTTTCCACCCCTATTCAGAAAATCAATTCACACATTGATTGTTGTAGTTTGGGGCCCTTCATAAGATGTTCGTCAGGACTAAGATTACTTTAGATACATTTTGCGGTCTGGATATGCTATTTTTCATGACCAGCAACAAGATACCTGCACTATCAAAAGGAGAGAAGGAAATTAATCAGCAATCTGGACCTTAAGTGTTGGCTGAATGTAAAACCAGGCAAGAGAGGGCTTCATTTATGGAGTACAAAACAGAATTAAATCAACTGAAATAGATTTAAGGGGCTTTTAATTTAAAAGCTCATACTCTCCATAAATTTTCATCCTAAAATTTTCTGGTGATTTTTTTTTAATTTCCCCCTCAATTGTTTTGGTATAACACTAATAAAAGTAGACAGAAAATAAATTTGGAGCTTGAATAAGTAGCAATTGAAAATGTGTGGGTAAATGAATGGGGAAAAATATATAGGAGTATGCATGTGTGTTGGAATACATATCTAATTCTATTTATTTTGTGGCTTTGTCTCATCCACATTCTGCCTTTAGCTGTGACCACCAAATGGAACACTTGAGACCTCTCAGGGCAACACAATCTTCTTATTTGATTCCATATCCAGATGCATGCTGCCTGTAAGCATAAAGGTTCCATTACTGTAATCTGGAGTCCCCCGCAATGTTTATTTTTATGAAGAGACCCAAGAGAATAAATGAGTACCTTATCAAGGAAGCATGATCCAGGTGCTACTTCAAAAGAACCAGTCTCACTGGCAATTTATCAAGATATGTTTTGGAAGCATGAACGTTGGAAGAGCAGAGGACAATTCTTGAGAAAACAGATGGCCAAGTTAAGGAGGGAATAGGAAAGGAAGTTTGGAAGAGAAATGAAGGAATGGGGAAAGGTAAGTAGAGGACAACAAACAAAGAAGACAGGGCACATGATCAGAGGAGGAGGAGAGGGAAGTGGGGTAAGAGGAGAGGAGGAGGATTAGCAAGACCCTTTGGCAGCAGCTTCAATGTAAATCTGTGACAGAGTGGTGCCTGTAAGCCAGCTGCGATAGTTTTCACTGTCATTTATTTCGATTCAGAGGACAGATAGCCCTGAGGTGCTGTAGTGCTGGTGGTTTCGTGGATTGAAGATTAGCAAGGGGGAATTGAGTAATGATGCATTCCTCTTTCCCTTAGGTGCATGGCTCATAGAATACTATTGATCATTCATGACAAGGAAACATTCATTTCACAGCATTTCTCTGAAGGCCACTTATGTCTGTGGTCTAAAAGTCACATGGAATTCTACAGTATTAGACAATAAACATCCATGGCTTTCTATTCCATGACTTTGTCTAATCCTCTACAAAACAGTCTAAAGTAGTAGCCATTGCTGTATCTCAAGGGACCTAATTCTGTAATTTCATTATGCCCTGTAGCTATAACTTCCTTTAACATGACCTGAATTTTTCACAGTTTGACATCAGTGGATAACCCCTGAAAACATAAGAGAAAAAACTCCCAATCTTCACACCTTGCTGAGATATATGCACTTTAGGTCCTGTCTTACCATTTTTCCTACCTAACCACCCTTCCCAAACATTTTAAACTTACCTCATAGTGGATTCACTTTTTTCAGCAATAAGCATTGAGGTATAGTAACAAGAATTCTGTATGATAGAACCAGATGTTTGTATGAGGGTTTGTCAACATTGCCTTTGCAGTATTGCAGGATTCCCCTCTTTCTCTCATTGCAACTGGCCCCTCTATAAGGAATGTGTTACCTTGACTAAATAATCTAAAAATAATCAGTAAATGGCCCTTAACCTGATCATACATGGCTGGTGTATGTGAGCCACTGTACCTACAACATGTACAATGAAATGAAGGAAGGAAGGAAGCTTGTGCAGCCTTTAGATGTTCAGGTTCGTTCTGTAAATTGACTGGGAAATCCATGGGGGTAGGGAAAGTCTCTACTAAATATCCATCAGATTATTTACATTGCATTTCCATTCAAATAGTTTCCCATTCTCTGTCCCAAATTTCAAAATGTAGAGGTATCAGAGTTAGTGATGTGAATGCCTCTCATAATGCATGCACTCTTATCATGGTTGGTATTGTTACTTTTCTAGAGCCCATTACAACTCTTTCCATAGCATTCCCCTCACAATGCTGTGGCCTATCTGCATGCAGCATGAGCAGAATATGTTCCTTTGGAATATAGCTCTCTTCCCATGCACCCATGTGCAGATGTAAAAGCAAGCATGATTTGGGCAGATATGATTATATGCCAGTTGCCAATGTAACACCATAATCAAAAAAGCTTTCCTGTTGTGACTTTCAATTTTCCTTTCGACAGAAGAAAAAATGGAGACACACTTGAAGTGGAGGCAGTTATGGGTAGAGGTAGTTGCAAGTTGGATATTTGTAGTCATGGATGAATACTATACCACTGAGCACCTCTTATGGACTTTTTGCTGAAAAAAGAGAAGAACAAATTGTGATTTATGGGTTTGGAAATTGGAAAAGATAGCTTATAGAAAGAAAGGAATTATAATATAACCTTAGAGAGAGAGGATATATATTATATGTATTTATAATCACTGTCAAGAAGATTGAAGCTGCTTCTTCAGAATCTTTTTCTTTCCTTTCCTTTCCCTTTCCTATTTTTCTTTATTACTTTTTCACTTTCTTACTACCTTTATTGTTAATTTAAAATTTGTACTGTTTTTAATCTGGTTGAAAAACTTATTCAATAAAAATCATCTTAAAAATACTCTGCCATTGAGCTGATTGAGGCTCACACTTCTGAGAGGAAGCTTGGGGTACTTTAGGCTGAGATATCTTATGCACATTAATCTGTGAGCAAGCCTAATTTAGTTTAATGGATTTACTATACTTTTGAACAGGCATGCAAAGGAATGTGCTGCAAGTTGTCAGAGTAACAACCAGTTTTATACTTTGCTGTTCAGATGGTGAAATTAAGCTAAATGAACAAAAGGGAAATGTTTATCCATCCTCTGATACCTAATAGCAGTTGTTCATCATGACCACGTTTCTCTTGGGAAAGATGTGGGAGGGTGATGTGTCTTTATCTTTTCAACCTTTCATTTGAGTTTTTAAAAATGATAATAATGCAGGGACGGGGGATATAAAGATGTGCAACTTATTACTAGCCAGGTTGGGAATTATTCTCGATAACAAACTATAACTATATTCATTTTTCCCCAATGATAAAATGTTTTGGCTTGAATGCTGGGAAAATACATTTTCTTTACAATAAAAGCACAGCCTCAAGGGAAGGCCAATGGACAGTGTGCTGCTATAAATGAGAAAAAATACTTATTTGTTTATTTGTTTATTATTTATTTATTTATTAATCATACTTGTATGCTTCCCAACTCCCAGAGGACTATGGGCGGCTCACAACAAGATACAATAAAAACAATATAAAACATGGTCCAATAAAATCATTAAAACATTCTACCATAAAACACGTGACATTTTTCCATCAATCTAGGCCTCATAGATCTTCTGCAGGTGAGGTCAATTATTTATTATTTATATAATTAATGTACATAGCAGTGCGCTAGCAGTGTTACAAAACCTCAAAATATAGATTCCAGCCCTAAAAGATTTACAGATTAAGTGTGTGTGTCTATAACCAGAGATGGTTATTTTAAATGGCAGTTTATGGATGTATTCAAGTTAGTAGCCCCATTTGCCTATTTATTGCAGAAAAAATAGAGAATATGGATTGATCCAAAAGAGTAGAAGGCTCCTGTATCTTTAAAGTAGAAGAAAAGAAGGGTTTTAGTTGGAATACTTTCTCAAGATAGACTGAAATCATCTGTTCTGTCGCACAATTCAAGGGGAAATAGACCCATCCTGATTTGCACCTGGCTGGCCTTGCATTAAAAGTTTCTTAAAATGAAAATCCTGTTCCTTTTGCCTGGTGGAGAACAGGTGGCTGCTTCTGTTGGATTCACTCACAGTGCTACAGCTGAGGCCAATAAGCAGGGATGTGATGTAAGAATACAAAGCATCTAACCAGGAAAATTTTAGGACACCTGGTACCTATGAATATTATGACTACTATCTCCCAAATTGACAAATATCCTAGGCAACCCTCAGGAAATCTGAGTCATTAATTTTTGGGAGTTCTTGTTCCAATGCATCTGGAGGGCACAAGTTTAACAGAATAACAGAGTTGGAAAGGACCTTGGAAGTCTTCTAGTCCAATTCTCTGCTCAAGAAGGAGATTCTGTACCACTTCAAATAAGTGGTTGCCCAATCTCTTCTTTAAAAACCCCTGTGTTGGAGCACCCACAATGTCTGGATGCCAGCCATTCTACTGATTAATGTTTCTGTCAGGAAATTTCTCTTTAATTCTAGGTTGATTCTTTCCTTGACTAATCCATCCATTGCTTCTTGTTCTGCCTTCTGGTTCTTTGGAGAATAGGTTGACCTCCTGTTTTTTGTGGCAGCCCCTGAGATATTGCAACACTACTATCATGTCATGCCTAGTCCTTGTTTTAATTAAACTAGACATACCAAATTCCAGCAACCATTGTTTTAGTCTCCAGTCCCAGTAGAAGTTTCCCTGCAGTACCCATGTAGCAAAGTAGGAGCACCAATATAGTTGTTTGTTTCTTTCTTTTAAATTACTGTAAAGTCTAGTTTGAAAAGAGCACAAAGGCCAAATCATGTTGTTCTTTCCACCTAGATTAAAATGGTTATCCTACTGAGAGAAGAGGCTTTTTTGTGTGTTTTGAACTACTGTCTCGAACTATACCATCATTTCTCCCCCAAGAATGATATTCCTGGGCAGCTGTCCCGGGGAGATATTCTGCTTGTACTTGGCATCTGTCTGCTTGATACTCTAACAGAATGAATAGAGTTTAAAAAATTTAAGAACAGAGACAAACGATTGTGCTTTGCCAGTTTAATATTTAACCATGCCGGCTTGACTTGATTCTGCTCTCAGCTTCCTCTGGTGTCAGCAGCACCCCTTTACAAATATTCTAAATGAAGCTGGCATCCACGCATTCCCTAATGTGTGATCTCTGCACAGCTTGCCTTGAGGTTTTACTTCTGCCCAGATATAATTCCTCCACTGTCATGTTTCACAACAGCTCCCACTCCAGCTGTGTATTGTCTTTGGAGACTTTAAAAGTCCTATTTCAGTAAGTAATATTCCAGGGGTGATTGTTATTTTACACTTCCTGGATTTTTAAAATAAAATACAGAATTGGGAACAGTAAGAATGGAGCCTTTTATAACTGAATCCATATGAATATTCCAACCATACAGTATAAGCAATTCATCAGAACACCAACTTAGCAAAAAAGACTGTGGTTTTCCTAGCAATGGAAGTTTTTAATAATAGAACACACCAGTATGAAGAAAACTTAATATATACTTAATCCACACTTAATATGCATGGTGGCTGCTGGCCACTTGCTTGCTTCTGCTTTGCTAGTGTATGCTTATTGATAAGCATATTTTAGGAGCGATCAAAGTATTTGGAATGATAAAAAAGGAATGAATAGAAACCTGCCTTAAAATATGTCAGATTTTTCTTTTAGTTCACTGTGTGATGTGTATCAATCTATGGCATCTATGGAGTGGCCCCAAAAAATCAAGGTAACAGTTGTGACTTCATTACTGAGGCCTTGCCCCCTTTGTACTGTATGTGCTTCAAAATCACAGACACACATACACAGACACACTCCCAAGAGTCCTTGGGAGTTGGGCGGCATATAAATACAATAAATAAATAAATAAAAGGGTAGATTCAATCTCATAATTACTGCCATCATGACTTCTTTCAACTCCTCTGTGGATCTCTCCTGGGCAGCAATACTAATCATGGAAGATTTTTACTGTTTCAGTGTCAGCATCCATCACCATCAGCCATGCTGGTTGAAGCTATTGATTATAGTTTAACCACATCTGGAAGACCATATCTTTTTTTTTCTGCTGTGTAATCTTCAATGAAATTCCTATGACCTGCTAGAGTGTTTTTATTATATATAAATTTGTACAATTTTTTTTACAAAGGACATAAAAACTAACAAGTAGAAAAGAGAGAAAGGAAAAGAAAGAAAAAAGAAAAAAAGCACCAAAAGAAAAAAAAAGAAATAGAAAGAAGCTTCTAATTTACTTTGCAGTAAATCTAAGTACAATTACAAAGTTATTTCTTAGTCTGTGATTACAATACAAAACTCACTCTTCTCTATAAACCAGATTTTTCCTAATCATCAAATCCACAAATCATAAGTTCATTTTTTTCCAAATGCAAATCATAAGGGGTTTCCAGTCAATCATAAATATTTAAAAAAAATTCTGTAAGCAAAGAAGTTAATTTAACCATCTCTTCAAGTTCCATCATCTTTATCAGCCATTCATTCTTCCATTGTGGATATTATCAAACATTTCTACTTTGGATATATAGTTGTCTCATTGCAGTTATTATATATACAATAAAGTTCTTTTTTTCTGTTTGCTTATCATTTAGTCCCAAAAGAAAAATCTCTGGTTCCAACTGTACTTTAATCTTTAAAATCTTATAAATTAATATATGTATTTGTATCCATTTTTTAGCTTTTTTACATGTCCACCATGCATGATAAAACATCCTTTCATGTTGTCACATTTCCATAAAAGATTCTAAGAGCCTTTATACATTCTGGACAATTGGTGACAAAAATCAACAATTTATCATTTTATAAAAATTATCTTTTAAGACTTGTAGGACACTGTAAATTTCAATCCTTTCAACATTGATCTATCTGTATATTATAGTCAAACTTTTTAACCTATTTTATCAGATATACTTTCACTTGTTCTCCTTGTTTTTCATATCTCAATAAAAGTTTATATATTTTATCAATAACATATTCATCATTATTTAATTATATTTCAAACTTGGTTTTATTTTGTTCAAAATCATTAAATCTTTTATCCACTTTACACTGTTCTGTTATTTTACATAAGAAAATCATTGACAAGAGTATGATTCTGTTAGCAATTATTCTCTTGATTTTGTTTTACAAGAGAATTCTAATACATTACAATAAGTTAACTGTTTATAAGCAGGTGTCAGAGGATGATTCTCAAAACAAAGAAAAATCTCCTCCAAGCCATGTTCAAATGTTTTTAAAAACTTGAAAGAGCAGGAGATTTTTAATTAGCCATTAAAACACAGTATCTGAACATGAAAAATAGGCACAAAGGCTATCTGGACACAGTCTTCCCAATGTTGGGAAAGCTGGTGTTTTAATTTAACTTAGAGTAATTATTTACAAATGTGTATTTGTATCAGTCTTCTCTATCAGTCAGGTGTGTAGGAGCTGCAATTACCAAATTCATAGTCACAATTGATGCTGGAGAGCACCAAATTGGGAAAATCTAATCCTGCTATAAAAAAATCTTAATTTCTTTTGGAGTGGTCTTTATTTTTTTCTCTCTTTTTGCTCAGATGTGACACACACTAGCACACAATCCACTCTACTGTTATTTGTCATAGCTTCCAAGGCCAAAGAGGACACTGCTGAAAAGGAAACTTCATAACACAGCCCTAAACTGTGGGTCTCATCATTCATGTGACTTAAGATTACCTGAAAATTTACCCAAGTGTTTTAGTGCTATCTAAAACATTTCAATTAAGGGCATTTTTTCTACAAGAAATGTGAAGTAAAATATTTTCAAGTATTTTACTCATAAGAAAGTAAATTAATTCTCATTCCAGTGCTTTCCCCAGTTACGTTGGACTACAACAGGGGTGTCAAACTCACGTCATGGCGGCGTCACGTGATGTATTGGGACTTTTTTCCCCTTCGCTAAACCAAGCGTGGGCATGGTCGGTGCGTGATGCATCCGGCCTGTGGGCCGGGAGTTCGACAGCCCTGGACTACAAGCTCTTAATTCCCAGTAAGGTTATTCTAATACTGTACTTCATTTAACTTTTTGTTATGCCATTCAAGGCTCACTTGTTCTGCTTTACTGATCCTCAGGACATTTGGTTTGGATAAGCTTTATTAGACAGACCAGATAGAAAACATGTCCATATGATCTAATTCTACTTTATTGTAAAGCTACATGAACAGAATCTTTCAAATCTAAAAACACAAATTTCCCACCGCCTCCTTTACAGGCCAAGAAACTAGGGAAGATCTCTTCTAAGCCTACTGCTCATCCCACTATTTAATTATGGAATATGCGGTTTCTATCTAACCATCCTTCCCTAGGCAGCTTTCTTGGTCCTATCTCCCAAGGTCTTTCCCACACACCATTACAGTTTGTCTCTGTCAGTTTTTGCAGCTAAATATAGTGTTCAAAAAGAGACCCTGCTGGCCTATGACCTTTCAAATCCACTTGCCTTTCAGTTGCTGGAAAGCCTCCAAACTCCCAAAGACAGGCAGCCATGACTAATGGGCTCCACAGGCATCGACAAGAACCTTGTCTTTTCCAAACACACTCCAGGCTTGGTTCTAGCTGTGATGTCTCTCTCAAACATCTCTATTAGCCACTTGTATTTCTGCAGCCACTTCCATAATCACACATCACTCCCGATGCCTCCGATGTATCAGTGGCTAAGCCTGAAATGTAACTGCTGGACTCCTCCCCAGTGCCCTAGTTTAGAGTTGAGCTGGCAGTTGTGCCTAATGTTCTAGTTTTTGAGAGGGGAGCCCCAGTTCTCTCCATTTAGAGTTCCTAAATGGAAGGAATTTCAGAGTCAAAACAATCACTCAGGGAAATGTTAAAGCCACGGTGGATGGCCAGCATAAATGTATGCATGGCACTTCTAGGAAAGCAAGAATCGATAAACTGCTGTAAATCTTGAAACATGGCTCAGGTTGCCGCTGATTGCTTTTCTTTCCCCCAAACTCTTGTTTTTGCCCAGCGTCTTGTCTTAGCAGTTTGCCACGTACAGTTTACCAGTGTGGTAGACTAGGTATGTTTTGTGCCAGCATGCAAGTCAAGAATCTTCTGTGCAGAACTTAGCATCCTGTGCAATAATTCACCCAACATCTCCTCAAACTAAAAGAGTATCTTGTATCTCCTGTTCTCTTAACTCTCCCCTGAAGGAGAAGCATATTATAATTTTGCACAGAGCTTTCTTTGATGAGTTTTTTGGCTGAGATTTTTTTATAGAGAGGATATATGAATCATTTAATACATTTTGCACATATACTTTAAAGTAACATGATATAAAGCCTTTCTTTCTTTCTTTCTTTTTCTCATTATGTTGTCAGTGACTTGAGGCCAGTTGATAATTTGTGTTTCATGATGGTTCTTTGCCTCCCTGCCATAGTGTTTGATGCATTTGCCAACCTGAGACTATTTTCCCTTCAGCATTCCCTTTTTCTTATCGGTTCACTTTTATAATTTTTTTTTATTGTGATTTCAAGTTTCTACCAAACTTCAGGCTTTTTGATCTAGTAGTATGTGAATTTTTCCCAGGAGAAGTGCATGTAAAGCTACAGCGCCTGTTTGACAACATTTTCTCCACTTTTGCCTTTGACTTCAGATCAGAGGAGAGGATTTGCAAATGGGAAACCTCAGGAGAGATGGGCCTTTCAGATGCTATTTTTCAGGGCTCACCTACCCAGCTGTGAATAAATCAGGTAGTCTTTCCTTTTTAAACCTGCATTCTTGCATAGCTGCAGATACAATTACCTGACTCTTATAAAGCAACCAAAAAGAACAGCATAACCTTTCATAGCTCTTTTCCATCTCCAATAATAACAACACAGTGCCTTGAAAGTGCAGATACTGTGTGAAGTACGTTAGTTGAAGTACGTCTACGTCTACAGACATCAAATGCACTTTGGAAAAGAAAAGCTAGTGCAGAATTCATTCGAAATTGTGTAGCTTTCTATTGCAAATGCTACTTTGTTCTAATCTCCACACTCTTCTCATTCTTGTATATACTTTTAGACATATTTATTTGGTGTGCTTTTTCTACAGTAAAGACAGGATGCATGGGGGGTCTTCTCTAGTTTAATGGTTACAACAGCAGCTTTCTCAAGGGAGCTGGCCTCAGAAAAATGACTTATTCAAAATCGTCTAATGAGCTCCGGGGTTGAGAGGGGACTTGAACCAGGTTTCCTCTCCAAGTTAAACACTTTGATCAATATGCCATGTTTGGCTCTACAACAGGGTAACCAGATGTACTGTTGCTGTTACATAATGTATTTGCCATCATTAGGCAAAAGAGGGGGGGGGAAGAAAACACAAATGAAGAAAGTGGCAGAAACGGTGTTGAGTAAGTAAGAAGTAGTGCAAATGATAATAATTTGAGTAGCATATGGCAAAAAGGGAAACAAAATAACTTCTTTAAATATATCTGAAGCAGGAAAGTAGCTTAAAAAAGTAGTCTGATTATTAGATAACAAAAGGAGGAAAGGGATGTTCAGAAAATATAAGATATAAGATAAAATAAATACCTGAAACAGTATTGATATTTTTTTTAGGCAATGGATCAAAACAACTAATGTAAACTGAACTAACGAAATGATAATAAGACAAAATCTCTTCGTAAGAGATTACACTGTAATAAATTAAGTCCTGATAGCATCATTCCAAGAGTTCTTAACAATTCAAAAGTGAAATTGCTAACTTCCTAGCCAAAATATGTAATTTTTTCATTAAGATTTGATGTATGAGGTGACTGAAAGATAGACAATCTGACACCAAATTTTAAAAGAGAAGATCCAGGGAATTACAGGCTGGACAACTTAATATCTACTTTATGCACAATTGGTAGAATCAATAATCAAAAAAAATAACTTGTTTTTTATGTAATATTTTTGATATGCTTTTATTCTTTACACCACCCTGAGTTCCTCGGGAGAGGGCGGTATATAAATTTGTAAAATAAATAAATAAACTAAACGGATAGAGGAATAATCCTCCTTAAGGAAAATCAATATGGATTCAACAAAGGTAAATACTACTTCACCAATCCTTTACAGTTTTTTTAAAGAAATTCAGCAAGATTGCAGATGGAGGTGGCCCTATTAATGCTATATTTTTGGGTTTTCAAAAAGCTTTGATAATGTTCCACAGCAAAGTCTCTTGGGTAAATTTAGCAATCAAGGGATAAAAGTGTAATGGGTAGAAGGAATGACCTTGAGGAGTAGGAGGAACAGCCACTGCCAAGGCAGCATCAGATAAAAGAAATCTGAGCTTGGAACAGAAACTTAACCTGAGAAAGTGTCTCAGACAGGACCCTCCCTGTCTTTCACAGATAAAGGAGGGAGGGATGGGGGAAGCACATTCAGACTTGCAAGCTTCTGTTACAATAAACTCATAATAAAAGTAGTAGTAGCTCATAATAAAAGTAGTATTAGCCTGTATGATGTTGGTTTCCTGGTCTAACAAAAAGAGTTTGTCCTTTTGCGGACTGCTAACTGTTTAATAAAATAAAATAAACAGTAAAAATAGTCAGTGGAGGAAAGTAAATTGTGAAGTATTTTTTTTTTTATTTAAAAAGTTTTACAAAGAATACATTTTCTATTTT
>JANHJO010004108.1:57420-73045 GCA_032468235.1 Pseudoxyrhopus heterurus
TCATAGTCATGGAAATAAAGAAAACTCTTTGAATGAGAAGGTGTGTCCAAACTTTTGGTCTGTACTGTATATACACAGTCCATGTAATTATATATAGAATTTCTATGGCGTCATAACTGGATGTCCAATTCAGCTATCCATGTAATCGCCTCTGGCATTGCTTTGTGCAGATCTTCTAGGAAACCAGAGAAAGCACATTGTGGACAATCTTGCACGAAATGTTTAATAGTTTGCATTTCAGCACCACAACAAGAGGAATCATTCCATCCCTACTGATATAGGCAGAGGCTCTCTTCCAGTATCATACCTAATTCTGTTCAATTTCGACCAGGCAGAGTGAAGTAGGTCAAAACCAGGTGATTTGGTAAAGAGATCACTAATAGTCAAGGCACAAGAAGATATCATTCTCTCTCCAGGCATTCTCAGGGTTAAACTGGGTAGATTTTAAGCCAATAGCTGTTTTTCCTGTTGTCCCTATGGGATTTCAATCTTCTGATGGGCCCTGCACTGTCTTGATGAATAGGAGGCTGGGGGGAACTTGTTGTTCAGCAGTCTTGACCAAAGCCAAATGAGAGCTTGTTGTCTTCTAATGATATGATATTGCTAAGTACTGGTAACCAGTGTATAGGAGTGGAGTGCGATGTGCCAGAGATTATAAATGTTATCTGGTGGAGTTGGGCATCGACCATTTGGGTGCGAGTGCTGTTAAACCACACGCTGGCACAATATCCAGCTGTGGAATAAACAAAGCCAAGGCTGTGGTTTGTAGGGTGTTAGCATCAGCACCCCTGGGATGTTCCACACCCAGTCTGTTCAGTAAATTGTTGCAGCTTTTCAATTTTTGCAGCTGTTTTTCCCATGTGTTGTCAGAAGGTTAGTGATCTGTCCAGTATTACCTCCAGGTACATCAGAGAGTTAAAACGTAAAGATTCCCTCGCACATCCATGCTAGTCGTTCCCGACTCTAGGGGGTGGTACTCATCTCCGTTTCAAAGCTGAAGAGCCAGCGCTGTCTGAAGATGTCTCTGTGGTCATGTGGCCAGCATGACTAAATGCCAAAGGGCATGGAACGCTGTTACCTTCCCACCAAAGGTGGTCCCTATTTTTCTACTTGCATTTTTACATGCTTTCGAACTGCTAGGTTGGCAGAAGCTGGGACAAGTAACGGGAGCTCACTCTGTTACGCGGTGCTAGAGTTATTGCATTGTAAAATATGGTTCCGGAACTTTACTGAATGCTGATAATTTGTGTACCTATTAGTTGCCCACATACGTAGCATTCCTTAAACTATGTGTGCTCCCTGGGTGGTGTTAAATGGGTGACAACAACTAGATGCAGCCTGCCCTTTTGAGCCTCCCGGCCATGACAAACAGAAGTGCATGAAATCAGTTTGGTAGGAATAAATGAATGCTAAAATACTTATTACATGTACGTTACATTTATTTCTTAAGTGTGAGAGGACTTTCACAGTGAGACCCATATCTGCTAAATTGCTTAGCTGCAAATGATATCATTTACATCAGTTACATAATTACACAAAGGATGTGTATTGAAGTAAATGACGTAAATTCAAATTTAACAGATCCCTTCCTCCAAATAGTATTTTAAAGTGAGTTTATATGAAGTTGCTTTTAAAAACAAAAATTACTGCATACAGCCAGTAATTAATCCTTGAATTTTGTTGCCCTTGAGTTGAGTTTCCAGAGGAAAGAGCCCTTTGAGAACTACTTCGTTTTTGAATAATTGAATAAGATTTTGTGATGTCTCTGTTCCTCATTTGCCAAAGTGATGTGGATAAGACAATTCAGCAGTGTGATATTTCTCTCTTGTCAAATACAGGAGGGACTCATTGATATCTAATAAACTAATGGATACAAGGCTAAACTGCCTTTTATGTTTCTTCAGCTTTTGTTCCAAATATTATTACAGCTGACACTTCCTCTGTGATTTGTGATCAGAATTTTCTAATAACGATTGATATTATTTTATATATGTTTGTACATGATTATAATGATTATGCTTATATTGTAGCACTTTGGACACCTAGAAAACACACTGTTCAATATAAAAATGGAATTTGTGATATAAAACAATAAAAATATTTATAAAAAAAAAGAAGAAATGGTCTTTTTCAGGCCTTCATCAAGTTTTCTCTATTCTCTTAAAAAATACACTCACACATGCACAAATCCACACCCTTCCCATCTGTTTAAGCCTTGTTGCACAGTTGGTGTCATCTAATAGCAAAGGGCCTTGGAGCAGCTATATATGCATATAATGTAACAAAAAACTGTTATGCTCAAAAGTGGAAATGTTCAAAACTACCCACAATGGAGGAATGATTGGTGAAAATGATGAAACCTGCAGAGGTGGCTAAATTAACGTCTTTGATTAAAGAAGAGACAATATCTATATTTGTGGCTGACTGGAAAACAGAGACTTATTGCATGAAACAGAAAAAAAATACACTTATGACTTGTGGTTTTGATGATTAGGGGGGAAATGGATAATAGAAAAGTGAGCTTTTTATAATCATGGAGTAACTTTGTAACTGTACTTATATTTGCTACAAAGGAAATCAGAAACTTCTTTTTATCTTTTCGGTATTTTTATTTCTGTCTTTTTATCCTTTCTGTATTATTTCTGCCTCTCTTTCTTCTGAATTAGTTCATGATAGGTTTTTATATTCCGTTTAAAATGTTTAATAACATTTATATAGTAACAACCAATTTTTTTTAAGTGTGAGCAAATAGTTTTGTTCTATGATCAAAGGCTTATTGATTTCCCCTCTTCGTTGTAACTTTAGTGTCCTCCCCATTTTCTGAAACTTTTATTTTTTTGTAGTGCTGTATAAGAATAGCTGAAAATTACATCCCTTCCTGTCTCGGTTGTGGAAGCTTTTTACCACTGAAGGAATGAAAGAGTCTGCCCTGTGCCAGTTTGTTACAGCCTAAAAGCAAACTACTTCTCCTTACAAGTAATACTATGAGCTATTTATTTTACAGTGCCCCCTTGCTGAATATTTGATAGACTTATCATGAAGCGTATAATATGATTTTGAAGGCTGAATCAGGACAAAACTTTTCAAGTTGTGCATTCTACTCCCAAATAGTAGTTGGATCCAAGTGCTTTAGCAGTCCTGCTGTTGTAGCTTGTAGTGTATTTTTGGACCAAATTCTGCATGCAGATTATGTCAAGATACAGGAGTATTCTCATGTCTGTATAATCCTAGACACAAAATAACATTTGATCTATAGAACATATGAGCTGGGATGCTTCTGTTCCCATTTTTCTGAAGAATTCCATCGCAGCAGTAAAAATAAATGCTTAGATTACTGTATTACATGTCTCCAAAAGCTTATGGTTATTACTATCATACAAATATTCCTGTCCCCATTCTCTGGACTCCTATTGGATGCAGTTTCAATTTGGGTGCACAAATAGATGAAATTGGATTTCTTTATTCCCTATGTATTTTTTTTATTGTATTGGTTAGTTGCAAATATTGTAGCTGACTGCAGATCAATTTTCCATTTGTATCGTTAGAAAATGATAACATTTTAAAAGACGTGAATACTAAGCCATAGAAACTTAAGGATGTTTATGCTGATTTTTAGCACTGTTCTTAATTGTTGGTTCAACATTTTACTTCCTGACTGGATAATAACATTGCAGAATGATATTACATTGATGAAGTATATTAAGCTCACTACAAAAGAGCTAACCTATTGCATGGACACGGACCAAGAAAGAGTCCTCTGACTTTGCAAAATCCTGCCATTGAGAAGAACGTAGAGAGAATCCTAGTGGATCATCCTGTTTACTTTAGTAATAAAACAGAATTTTATGGACAAGCAATAAACATAAGAGCAGACTACTTGCAGCTGTAGGATTA
Source organism: Pseudoxyrhopus heterurus (assembly GCA_032468235.1). Taxonomy (NCBI): domain Eukaryota; kingdom Metazoa; phylum Chordata; class Lepidosauria; order Squamata; genus Pseudoxyrhopus; species Pseudoxyrhopus heterurus. Next base: position 61,315 of record JANHJO010004108.1, read on the forward strand.
CATTTAGTCCCTGTCCTCTTTTTGAGGCCCTCTGATTATTATTGCTGAAAACTGCACAGTGTCTTTTGAATCTAATGTTGAAAACAACTGGAAACTATATTACAGTTCTCTTTCCTGAATTTCCAATGCTAACCTTTCAGGTTCCCTAGAGAACAAAATTCCCTGTCAGTTTTCTTACCAATACATTGTTTTCTGGTGACCCTGTGGCAACATTGGGCAAGAAGCCCTTCAAAATTATGGACTCTTCCATACAAACATTTGGGTGTGCAAAAGCCCACAAGCTTCATCTCTGCAGTCGTCCCGCCTCAGGAGGTTGTTTTAGATGACAATCCCATAATTACCATTAAAAAGTGACTGTCTTCTCTTGGACTCCATGGGGAGCTTCTACTCTCTTGGGCTTCTGCCAAGTGGAGCGCTTTGTTGTTCGAAAATAATTCTCACTATTGATGTGTCATCCATCTGAATGAACGCCAGGTGTAGGTTGGGCCTCAGTGGATGTTTATTTAAAGATAAGCACACCTGCCAAAGGTTCCTGAGTTTCTTTAGAGTATCAGGATAGAGATAAGGGGAAGGACTGCTGGATACTTAGGAATGGACACTTTTGAAGGCACATGCCATGTTTTATCAGCTTTTGCTTTCAGCTGGACACACAGCATCTACACTGTAAAATTGATGTGCTTCAGTTTTTGTAATATAATTTTTTATTTTTAAATATATACTGTATAAGTATTGAATACATGAACAGTGTGGCAGTGATAGAGAGAAGTATGTTCTACTATGCAAAGCCACAGCATAAGGAGACAGGCTGGGTTGTCTACCTGTCTTGTTGAAACAAAAGGCCTACTATCCCTTAGAGTAGTTAACACAAATACTTTTATCTGCCCCTCTTGGTGTAGTTCAAAGAAACAATTGATTCTGCTTTTCCCAGATACTTATTTCTGAGGTGGTGATTTTGACCCCCGCTGGGTTTTCACAGGTTACTTTGACCCATTTGTTTGGTGGCATCCACCAATAAGCTATCCATATATTCATTTAAAAGATTTACAAGGTCACCCATCTTAAACAAGTCTGGGCAAATTACAATAACCATTTTGACCCTATTTAAGATGAGGGATTCTCTGCTGGGAAGGGATGGTCCACAGGAACATCTTTAGGGCTGCTGTGAGGAATTTTCTTGAAGTTTGGGGACAAAATTGATCAGATTTGCTCAAAACTAGACTCCAATCAGGTGGAAATATTTGAGGTGCCTAGCGTCTTGTGAATGATCTGGATGAAGTTGAACCTGTGACTCCTGAAGACATGATCAAGATCCTCTGATTCAGCCACTTGTTTATTAGACTCAGGATTATTAAAATGGGAAGTAGTTGGATCCATGCTATGTATCAGCTTCACTAAGGGAGGGGTCCTACTGGATCTAACAATGCTGGATAGCTATTGTGCAGTCTCCAATCTCCCTTTTTTTAGGAAAAGTTGTAAAGACCTTAGTCTAATAAGAGTTGTATAGGATTTTGGAGGAAGTAGATTATTTGGATCCACTACAGTCATGTACAATATGGAGATGGTTGTGTTTGCTGATTACCTTTGTTAGAGCTGGGATGTGGGGGAGGTGATCTTTCAATGGTTTTCTGTATCTTCAATCACAGTATGCTTCTAGACACACTGGGAATGGGAGGTACTGTTTTATGTTGCTTCTGCTTCCTCCTTGGCCAGTCACAGCGAATTTTGATGAAAGGGGAGAAATCATGTTCCCCCTCATCTGTGGGGTGCCACAGGACTCAATAATTTCATCCTTCCTGTTCAAAATGTACATGAAACTGCTGGGTAGGCTCATCCATCAATGTGAGGTCCATTGACTAATGTCTAATTGAATCCTGAGCTGTCCAGATGATGCTGTCGATATCCTGATCCAGTGTCTGAAGGTTCTTACAATCTAGATTGACTGAAGCTCAATCTTGACAAAATTGGTTGTGGTTATTTGGGCTCCATATATCTGAGATTTTTCATATTTAGTCTCATATGGGGTTATACTTCCCATTCAAGACTGCTGTGCAACTGGGGGTCTTTCTGAATTCACAGCTCCTGCTCAAGGAATAGGTGACAGCTGTAGTCAAGAAGGCCTTTACACAGGTCCACATGGTACGCCGGTTGCTGCCCATCTCTTCAGGCAGCTATTCATTCCCTTATCACCTCTTGACTGAATTACTATAATATGTTCTGTATGGGGCTTCCTTCAAAAATCACTTGACCCAGTTGGTCCAGAATGCAGCAGCCTGGGTAGCAGTGGCTGGTCACATTATGCCACATGTCATCCCTGCTTCATGAATTGTACTAGTTGCTAGTTGACTTCCAGTTGCAATTCAGTTGTGTGTCATTAATAAGGCCCTTCACAGCATGGGGTCTGATATTTGAGAGGCTATGTATGTATCTTATTTTATAACCTAATAAATTTTTGAGGAGAGAGGCTGTGTCTGATAGTTTCTGCCCACCCAGTAAAATTGAGCAAATATATATGCATCAGGTCCCCTCAATCAAACAATATCATCTGTCAGGACCTAGAAAACACATCTTCTGTTGTGGTACCTGCCTTCTGTAAGAGCATCCCCCCATTCATATGTGTCTCATACTACAGCTTTTCTGGAAGTCATTAAAAATATGGATCTACTCCCAAACTTGGGGTAGGGTGGATGCCAAGCCTTTGTTAATTTTTGTTGGGTTTGGATATGTTAGTATCTCTTGGGAGTTGAGCATTCTGTAAATTAATTGGATGGATGGATGGATGGTGGGTGGATGGGTGGATTTGATCAATTCTTCTACAGATCTGATGTGAATGTGTGTGCAGGGATCATGGAACATAGAGCAGTTATGCCAAATTTGCAGCTTCCAGTCTAATTTCAAAAGCTTCTGCAAAAAAAAAAAAACAGAAATGGTTCATCTGACCCTGCCAGCTCACTGAACATGGTGTAGAGGAAAAACTACAATGAGAAGTTGAGAGCAGAAAAAATAAATATCCATATGGCTTCCATTTAAGATTATATTCCAACATTAATATACAAGATTCAGGTGAGATCACTTTGTATTAAAATTTGGTGGAGTTCCAAAAACATTCAACATTCAGTCTCACACTTACAAAATGCTCCTTTATGTGCTGATTCTGTTTCGAAAATTGCCTCTGCTCCAGAAATCCTCTTGCACATAAACAAATGAGCATACACAATTCCCTTTAACAGCTCTACCCATGTCTTCACCTTTTTTGCTCTGGATATCAGCAGAAATCTTGTCATCCTAGCAGATCAGCAGCAAAGCACATGTTTTCCAGTAGGGAATAGACTTACTAGTCTTATATCTGAAAAGGCAAGAAATACCCATGTGTTGCCCTCCAGGCTACTTTAAGTTTTTTGCAGGATTCTTCCATTGCATGCCATAGCAACACTCCAGCCGAGGACTAGATCTTATATTGTTCTCTGTGTCATTCAAACTGCCTATTATAACTGCTTGCCCAATCTACAGTGGAATAGTCTGCCTTGCCAAATATTTGGACTGAATGCACAAGAAAGAGAGAGGGAAACACCAACAACAGGCTACTAGAATATTTGAGATGCCCAGAAAGGGGGGGGGGGAAGTACCATATGTCTTGGAGGAGATGATAAGTAGCAGCATTTATGCATCTTATTCGCACTAAATGTTTATGCGGTCTAAATGATTCTATTAAGGAAAGTTGGGACATTGGGAATTTTAAAACTTTGTGTAAAAGAATTGAGATTTTTGAGTGCTTGATTTTTGCTTGGTCTGATATCTATCTTGACATCCTCTTTGCCTGTTCCTGGATTACTGCCATACCCCCATCATGCTAACGCTATTTGCAGTACAACAAACACTATTTGCTGTTAAGAATTAAACAAGCATTGAATGATCTGCCACTCTTTTTCTTACTTATTCTGTTTCAATTAGATGAGTCTAAGTCTAGCATTTCTAGTGGGGGTAGGGGATGGAAATACCAATTATTTTGTGTTTAGTAATAAGAGTAACAATAACAGCATAATGCTGTAACTGGGCATAGTTCTTTCATTAAAAAGGGGTAGAGAGTAGGTAGAACTAACCTGTTCCTACTAACAAGTTACCCATAAGGTAAAATCAATTTCATTAGCAGCCACAGCCATTCCATACATCTCAAGTGCACCTTCCTGTTTGTTTATTTGGGGGACATGCTGCAAGAAAGGAAGCTTTCCTTCTTGCAGTTCATGGCATATCTCTAAGAGCAGGTGCAAAACAGCTGCTTCTATCAGGTGAAATGGATACCTCTCTCTAGGATGTTCAGAGCATAGTGAATCAGGCACCTGTGCAGACTATCTCATAGCTACTGCAGGTGTTTTATGCAGGGCACTATGGAGAACAGATCTCTCCCGACTGCTTCCTGGGAGATTATCTTTTTAAATTATTTTTTCTGCCCTTTAAAATGTGTCCAAGGTTTCATCCTGGCCTAGGCTCCTATCCAATTGTTGTGCACTCAGTTCACTTGTTTAGGTAATGGGATTTGTGTTGCTCAGATGCTGAATCAAAAAAGAAAAAATGTGGATCCAAAGGACTGGTTTTAAATATGCATATCGTTCCAGCCCTGCCTGCTTTATCTCCACTGCACTGCTGCTGTGTTCAAAAACCCTTTGGTACATCTTAAAATAGTGATGAATCTTTCTCTTTCTCTCCTCTATCCCGTCCTTTTGTTTTGCTGCAGACATTAACTGTTTCCAAAAGCCTTCCAAGACTAAGTTTTATTTACTTTATTCATTATTTATGTTTGGCATTTTTATCCTGCCATTTAACCATAAAAAAGGCAATTTTTGTACTGAAATTGCTTTGATTGCTCTGAAAAATTTCTCCCAATGAAAGACAATAGATGTCAATCTATTTTGCTTGTCCTGGTTTCTCAAAGGTATCATGATATTCTATCTGCAGGAGGATTTCCAGACAGTGATACAGAGCAAATAACATTCAGCCCATGATAATTTTGTCCTGTGGGGCTGAGGGATTTTATTTTATCCTCCATGCTTTTTCATATTCATACTAGCCTGCCCTGGCCATCAGATTTAATTATGTCTTACTGGCTTGTCTTATTTCTGCACCACCCTTGGAGGAAATATGTTGGGAATGATCTGAGATAAGCCTTTTCCCCATGCCAATTTTGCACACATCCAAGCGAGTATCTCTATCTCGTCCATGGTTTGAACCAATTTACTGGAAGAGAAAGCCTCATTGTCATCCCTCCCAGCAGTCTTTCTGCAGATCAATATTCTGTTTGCAATATTCAGCCTCCAAAGTTGTGGAAGGAGGGAAGGAGATTCTCCCCATCCCATTCCAACAATTCTGTCAGGAAAGAGCTCTGGCAGCCTGGTGGAAGAGCTGCAGGTGAGTGTTATTGGGTTGAGGGGAAAAAATGTTTGTGTACTTCAATAGTACACTTTCCCTGGGCAGATTGCCTAACAGCTGTTTAAGGGCTGCCAGAGAGTACACAATATTTTGCTGGGGAAACAAACTGAGCAGCAAATGTTTGAAGGAGCACAAGCAGGGAGACACGAGAGGTAGTTGCCAAGTCCCAGATGTGGTCTCCAGGCTATGTGCTGCGCAGCCTGGTAGACAGCAGGATACAGAATAATATATTCTCACTAAGGAAGTCTGAGGAAGTAAATCAGTCCTATCGGATGAAGGCGTTAGCCCCAAAGCTTGATGCACCGCTGAAAGTACTCCCAAAATGTAGAATGATACAGTGAGAAGAATGTGATAATAAAACAGAATGACTTGCAACAGAAGACTGCCTTGTGCCTGAATATTGTCCTACCCTCTGTGGGGCTAAGCTTCGTAAGGGTCAGTCTGAATGAGAGGGTTGTTAGGCTGGCAATCTAGAGAATTGTTCTGTTTCTTTTAACGTGCAACCAAGAATAGGAATGTGCTTATGGCTTCTCCCACCTAGTGTTCTGATCCCCTCACTTACCACCCACTGCTGTTCTTGGGGAATAAAAGCTTTGCTTTTTTTTCTATTAGACAGGAGGCACAAAAGGGAAAAAGTGGCAGCAAAAAAGCTGAAATTCCTGCGGCACTCTCTCTTGCAGTTGTAGAGTATTGCTTCTTGCACAAGTTTGTATGAAGTTTGGACCTCAAGCAGGTTTGGCAAAAGCTCTTCAGACATGCAGAGAGTAAGCGTCTTCTATGTGGGTCAGAATAACCAGGGGAATTATGTTCATTATATATTGCTCTCTATATCAAAGAGAGCAAAAGAGGTGTGACAGCAAGTGACAGTCTTTTTCATTCCTGAGCACCATATCGTGAGGTTGCCTCCATACCCAAAAGTAAATAAACATTCTCACAAAATTCTTGCATGTAAAGTATTTGTGGCTTGTAATAACTATTTCATTTTTATTTTCTTGGGAAAAATGCCTCTTGGGAGTCTGGGAGGTATGGAGTGATCTGTAGAGTCTTAAGATACGTTTTTGTTGCTATGACGTGTTCCTTACCAGGAAGATGCATTATTTTCCCTTGAGTCACAAATAGACAAACACAGGACAAAAAGATAAAACAGCTCGCCTATAAGCCTGTGAGGCTGGCAAAGAGGCTGTGGGAAGTCAGAAGTAGAAGAGCTTTATTAGAAGTTTGGAAACAAAGGCAACTCTGAGATTGTTCCCACTGATTCTGTGGGAAAAAGAAAAAAAGGAAGGCCAAACGTTTAGTGAATCTGTGCAGGCCTTCCATGGAACTGACATCCTCAAACCTGAACATTTGGAAGTTGCTTATTTTGTGCCATCTATGAAACTGTTGCAACCTTCATTTTTATCTTCCCCATTACATTTTCTCCTCTCTCTCTCTCTCTTTTTTGGCTCACTATCCTTCTATAGTTGCTGGAACCCAGCAGAGTTCCTTCCTTGCTTGCTTGCTTATGCAAGCCTCCTAGTAATGTGTCACCTTGTAATAATATGACAAGATTGTAGCTGGACAGTGAAATCCGTTCTTTTTATCCTGTTCCCATCATTGTACCCCATTCTTTCTTTTTTTTCCCAGCTGGAAGCCTTCCATGCTGCAGATTACAGCCTCCAGAACTTCTCAATCAGCAGGGCTGCAGCTGAGAATCAGAAGGCACCTCTGGTGGGAAGCTTTCAGCTTTACAAGTAGAAGAGGGGGAGCTTCATATTATAGCCTTGGCATTTGAAGTAGCTTTCAGTAGAAAAATCAGAAAAAAGATTTTCCGGAATTCTTACTGCAAAACTGGCAGAACTACTGCAGCAAGATGCTTAGGACCATGTTTTAACTACTGTGCATCACTTCTCTCCTCTGGCTTACCTTGACTTCTTGCCTTTCTTGTTCAGGCAGCTTTCTTTTCTGTCTCAAATCTTTGTATCTTCCCTTTAGGGTTATTATTCATGATATACCACCATGACTAAAAAGTTCTCAGCCGTTTACCATATCTATTCACCCTCACCTTCTGTTTAGTCTAACTTTCTCTCGTAGCAAACATCTATAGATTTATATTTTTCCTTATTTCTCTCTTTTACGTGGTGTTAATGCATGATAAATTATTCGTGGCTATGGTCTTGAGAGGGCTTCCAGTTCCAAACAAAATGAGCATCTAATGAAAACATTTATTTTTTTTTGCTTTCATAATACATGGAGGTGGGGATGCAGCTTCAATCCCCAATCTCTCTTTACCACATCAGATGCAAAAGACTGGTTTGAAGGATAAGTCCAATTATAAGTAGCTAACAAAGTTGTTCCATTCTGTGCAATCGTGAATATCATGTTATAGGATTCTTGGTTTACAGAGCAATGTAATTTAACCGAATGTCTGACATATTCACATCAACAGAATAGAATAAATTTCATTCAGGGTTGAACTGTGGAGTCCTTGGTGCTCTCTGATTTTGGCTGTTTGCTGGTCAATGTTTCATTACCTAAGTAGAAAAAATCATCAGTGCACACACAATCCACACATCATATTCATATTAATCCTTCCCTATGCACTCTGGGAGATCAGGAGCAGGAGGATGAAGAGAGATAGGGCATTTCTATCTGCCCTAACTAGCAAGAAAATGTGTTCTCAGGTTTAGTCTGATTTTAGTTCCTCCGTCATCTCTGCAAAGCATTGGTTCTTCACATTTTTTAAAAAAGCTTCCCCTGCTTGCTCTAGTTCTGACTGCCAGTTGTCTTTCTATAGCAGACTTTTATATTAACTGCAGTCTTCTTCCACAAGAAACAAGGAACAACCACAGCCCATCTGCAGCTGAAACATTTGGACTTTTAACAAAGCTAAGAGAAAAAAAGAAACATTGTTGATCTATAAAAATCACTTCTATGTCACAGTTCTATCGGTAATTGTGTAGAAATATATGGAAAGCAGACCCATAAGCTAGTATTATCTTGCTGCATTTAAGACAAGCATTTCTTCAAATTGTTTCTTTTCCGTATCCATTTTCCTAAATGTAATTAGACTTGGTGAAAGCTAGTTTAGTGGTTAAAAGTATTAGGCTAGCACTGGGAGACATGAATTCTAGTTCTGTCTTAGTCACAAAGCCAACTGGGTGACTTTTCTGCCAGTCACTCACTCTCAGCACTAGGAAGAAAACAGTGACAAATCATCCCTAAAATGTTGTCAAGAAAGCCACATAGACTTGTCTACGTGGTTGCCAAAAATCAAGACTGACTTGGAGGAGGAGGAGGAGGAGGAGGATACAATTAATTAAATGAAAGTCTCAATGCAATGGTCATTGAGAAATCCTTCTGAAGATGGATCCTCTTCTATTGCATACTGAATATAAAATACGCAGGATTTCTGCATCTAAACAATCTAGGAAAGTGAAATTGGAGAAGCACATGATTTGGTGTCTATTCATTGAGCCAAAAATCAATTTGAGGATGTGATTAGGAGGATGCTGGTGGCAGATGATCCAGCTGCCAGTGAGTCATCATAATTGAGTTTGTAGTACTATTTCACAAGGCTTCCTGCATCATACCTTAAGGCAGTTTCAGAATGTATGCCCAGCAAATAGAAACAAAAATCACACCGAAGTATACGTTGACCAGGAATAAAATAATCAGGGCTATGATTAACCAATTCAACGTTGAAAAACCCAGTACTCTGGATTTTAAAGTTTTAAACTTTAATATCCCTTGGCATCATGGGCATGTACTTTCCAAAATACCTCCATGTACCAAAGGGGCAGCTTACATACACGCAATAATCAGGATCCTCTTAATGCTCATCAGAAAGCATCCAAAAAGAACAATTCTGATATGGAAAATGTGGCAACCCTGATAACCATGCACCTGCTACTATACACCAACCACAAATTGGTTTCCTCTCTACATCAACACCAGCCAAGCATGGATAGAATACTTTCACTCACAGAAAAGGGGAAATGATCATACGGTGTTTTCTATACCTACCCACATATACCGGTACTTCATAAAGTCATAAAATTGGGGTGGGGGGCTTAGAAATCATCTTGTTCTGTTCCTCCAGGATCTACTAGATCATTTCTGATTGGTCTCTATTCAGACTTCTGTTTGAAAATCCCTGACAAGGATATTTTAATTACAATGGTATAAAAAAAATAATACAAAGTAGAATAATAGAATAAAAAGAATTATAAAATTCTTAATTATAGTTACAAAATGGCAATAAAATCTTAAACAGAGGGTGGGGAGCATCCACTCTACCCCAAGGCCTGGGAAAACAGGCAGGGTTCAAATTAGTTCAACATCAGAAGGACTTCATTGTATATTAAGAACTGCTTTCGTCTGAAAACAGTGAAAAATAAAACTATTGTAGTGATAAAACTTACAAAGCACTAATTCAGAGGGAGGGGCTGTATGGGCTGTTTTGAACTGATTTACACAAATTCTATGGATGCTTAGGAACTATGACAAAATGCTCTATATTCATATCATTTTTCTGCTAGCTCAGATGTGGATGTTCTGCATCCCTATAGATTAATTTATATGGACTAATCTATTAGTAGTCTATGGATTCCCAATATCCCTGACCATGCCCATTCTGGGCGATGTTGATGGCAATTAAAGTCCAACAGCTGCGTCCAACATCTGAAAGATTCTAGATGTCCCTCATTATAATTAGCCTATCCTTTTCCACCATATTATAGATGCTAAGGACTGAAGGGATCTTCTCTATGTAAGTTATATATACTATCACTAAGCCACAGCCTTTCTCTGTAAGAAGATACACAGAGGCTTCACAGTCTGCACATGTGTTTTTCCACCATTTCAAGGAAATCTTAACAGGGAAAAATGTATATTTTTCAAGTGACACTTACCAATATCCCAGGCATTGGTATTAAAACCAGGATGCCTTCATTAACATGCTGCTTTTCTATACAAGATTTGGATCTTGAAAGGACCTCCATTTGGAATGAAAATTAAGTAACACAGCAGGGCTGATATCTACTAAAAAAAAAGCATATTGTAAAGATATATCTGCAATGAATAGACCCCAAAATTTTATCAGTAAAAATCCTAAGAGTAAACGTCATTGTAGCCTACTGTTACAAGGGGGATTATGTAAACAAAAGACAGTGAAATGTAAAAGATGAAGATTTCTGTACAAGAAAGAGAAAGTGGGAGGGAGGGAGAGAAAGAAGCCACATGCATGGCTAGGTACTGAAATTAGCTTTCCGTAATTATTCCCTCCTATGCAAAGCATAGAGGTCATTTGAAGAGCAAAGGTACTGTCACACATTTCATTTTTCAAGCAGCCCTGCAAGCAGCAAGTGACACAGGATTCCTGTGCATAGCAGCCTTTATAATTGTAATGTTATTCCAAGAAGGAATCCAATAATGTAGCAGCCCCCAACCTTTTGGCTACCAAGGACCGGTACCATGGAGACAGGTTTTTCCGTGGACCAGAGGGGGCATGGTTTCACATGCTGCCTGCATCCCATGAATGGGCCTTTGCTTGTTTGCATGGACCAGTTTCTGGAATGCCGTGGCCCGATGCTGGTCCACGGACTGGGGTTGGGGACCCCTGCAATAATGGGTTTTAGTACAGGTCATCAACTTACAACCATTTAACAACCAAAGTTACAATGGCACTGAAAAAGTTACAACCTGTCTGTACACTTAGAACCATCACATCATCCCTGTGACATGGTCAAAATTCAGACACTTGAATTTTGGCTACTGGCATGTAATTACGATGGTTGCAGCGTCCTGGCATCATGTAATCGCCATTTGCAACCTTCCCAGGGGGATTTCAACAAGCAAAGGCAATGGGGTAAGCCAAATTAACCTAACAACCATGTAATTCATTTAAGAACTACCATTTAACGACCATAGCAAAAAAAAGGTTGTAAAAACAGGTACAATTCACTTAACAACTGCATTGCTTAATGATGGGAGTTCTGATCCCAATTGTGGTTGTAAATTGAAGATTACATATAGAGCAAATAGAAAATAATTTAATTCCTTGCTAAGTATGTAGTCATTTACAGAACAGTGTTTTTCTAAAATCTTACGATGAGCAGGAAATAGTAAATAAATCCTTTATTTTGGTCAATGACCAAATACAGATAGTCCTCGAGTTACGAATATAATGGAGCATGCCCATCCCATTCGTAATCTGAGGATTTGTAGGAGTGAATCTCATACCTTGAACAGGATCACTCCCTCCTTTCGCCCACGCATTCACTAATTGTTAAGTGCACATGAGGTATTTCAGGGTGGGGAAGGCCATGGGGGG
>JANHJO010004108.1:73483-85193 GCA_032468235.1 Pseudoxyrhopus heterurus
GAGGGAGGGAGGGAGAGGGGGAGGGAGGAAGGGAGAGAGGGAGAGAGAGAGGGGGGAGAGAGAGAGAAGAGAGAGAGAGATCCTTGATCTTCTGCTACTTACCTAACAAGCTAGGGCAGTTGTTAGAAAATACCTTTTAAGTATTCAAGCAAAGAAATAATTATACTATGATGAGGAAAGAAAAGCTAGCCCATAAATACCACATGTCAAGCATTAGAGGGAACAACCCATGGTTTTGGAAATGAAATGTCTCTGCCTGGGAGAAAAAGCCACCAAAATATTATTTCTTACTTGATAACACTGTGCTTGGATATCATTTTGTTTTGTTTAAATTTCCTGTCCCGGGTAAACTTGAGAAAGCTAATAAGTAAGCACCTTAGGTGGCATCCATTTAAGTTTTTAAATTTCCAAATTGGTCCAGTTTGGGAATGCAGCACAATAATGCGTGCCCTGTAATCTTGAGAATAAATGGTGACTTCTATGGCTTTCCAATTATGGTTAAAACTCCTAATGTAAAAAGCATCTGATACATAAACTACCCATCAGTATAGTCCATCTTGTCATTGATTAACCATCCTGCCCTTTCAAAACCAACAAGTGATGAGGCTATTTATTATAAGTGGCATTGCATAGAGCACAAGCTGAATTTCTTTTCATCAGAAATCCAAATTTTTGCTTGAAATTTTGCCAAATATTAAGCATTACCATAAGAAGATATTAAGCACCTCCTAAAATACCATTCTTTATGACCTTCCCCTCATATAGTATATTATATCATACCATTCCTATGATAAATTGTTGGGGAAGAACATGTGTTAGTATTTTCACCACCGTATGGTGGTGCCGTGGTTAGAATACAGTATTGCAGGCTGATTCTGCTGACTGCCAGAGTTCAATTCCCACTGGCTCAATGTTGACTCAGCCTTCCATCCTTCCAACGTTGTTAAAATGAGGACCCAGATGGGGACAATATGCTGACTCTAAACCATTTAGAGAGGGATGTAAAGCACTGTGAAGTGGTATATAAGTCTAAGTGCTATTGCTAGTATCTCATCTGTGAACTCAACTTAAAACAGATTTCCTTTATTTATGACAATTCAGTCTTTCATTTCAATGTGAACCACTAAAGAACAGCTATTTTTCATCAGGACACATAGGAGGGGACCCACATTAGTCTACAGCAGTAAAAAAATTAGGAAGAGTCTGGTAGCTTCAACTAACATTTATTATTTGTTTGTTTGTCAAACATGTACAAGATAATAAGTATAGGTATGAACATAAACATGAAAAAAGGAAGTAAATACAGATAAATGGGGACAGTAAGACAGGGATGGTAGGCACGCTGATGCACTTATACACGCCCTCTTTATGGACCTCTTAGGAATGGGGTGAGGTCCATGGTAGACAGTTTGAGATTGAAGCTGTGAGGGTTTGAGGTTGTAAAAAAGGAGTCGGGTAGAGCATTCTAGGCGTTGACCACTCTGTTGCCGAAGTCATATTTTCTGCAATCAAATTTGAAGCGGTTTACCTTGAGCTTGTATCAATTGTTTGCCCGTGTATTATTGTGGTTGAAGCTGAAGTAGTCGTTGACAGGCAAGACATTGTAGCAGACAATTTGTGTACTATGCTTAGATTGGACCGCAGGTGGCGCAGTTCCAGATTCTCCAAGCCCAGAATTTCAAGCCTGGTGGCGTAAGGGATTCTATTATGAGTAGAGGAGTGGAGTACTCCTCTTGAGAAATACTTCTGAACCCGTTCAATTATGTTAATGTCCGATGTACAGTGTGAATTCCAGGCGGATGAGCTGTATCCAAGAATTGGTCTGGCAAAGGTTTTATATGCCCTAGTTAGCAATCCAATGTCACCGGAGAAGAAGCTTCACAAAATTAGGTTAACAACTCTTAATGCCGTTTTGGCAATGCTGTTACAATGAGCTCTGGGGCTTAGATCGTTTGAGATGATACTCCTAGGTCCTTGACAGAGTGAGGGTCATCTGCAAGATTGTTTCTGCCCAACTTGAATTTGGTATTCTGATTTTTATTGCCAATGTGTAGGACAGAGCATTTATTAATTGAAATTTGGAGTTGCCAATTACATGACCATTCAGACAAGGTCACTTTGTAGGGCAGCAGCATTGTCAGTGGTGTTAAATAATTTTACGTCATAGGCGGAGGATGCAGCTGCTTTTAATATGATCGCAGAGGTCGTTGATGTAAAGCAGAAAGAGTGTGGGTCTTAACATGCTGCCTGGGGGGACACAGCTGTTAACTGGTGCCGGATTTGATAGGGCCCTCCCTATTTTGACTATTTGTTGCCTGTTTGACAGGAATGCGGCTATCCACTTGTGCAGGGATCCAGAGATGCCGTAAGAACCTAGTTTCAACAGTAGTTTGTCGTGCACCACTGAATCAAAGGCTTTACAGAAGTCTATGTAAATTGCATCTATTGCTTTACCCTGGTCAAGATGTGTGGTCCAAATATTTCTGCAGGAGTTGCGTGTAGGAGTTGCAGTTTACAGGACAAATTTTTCCTGAAACCAGACTGCTCTTTAGAAAGCAGGTTGTTTGTCTCTAAGTGGAGGGTGATGGATTGGTTTATCATTGATTCCATGACTTTACAGGGGACGCAACACAGTGAGATTGGTCTGTAATTTTCAACTAGATTAGGGTCTCCCTTTTTAAAAATAGGTATGACTGTGGCTAATGACCATAAGTCGGGCAAGGAGCTGGTTCTGAACGATACCTCATAGATTGTGCATAGAGGTTCAGCTAGGCAGTGGGAAGCTTTTTCAAAAAGTAGGCACATAAACCATTAGGGCCAATAGATAGGGATGGCTTCAGGTTACGTAGTGCCGTTTCAACGTTATCTGCTATAAAATCAATATATAGTAAATTGTTACAATTTGTTGTGGTACGACTAGGAAATGGGGGGCAGCAGCCATTGCTGTCGACATAGACTGAACTGAAGAACGTATTAAAGAGGTTGGCCTTAACAGCTTCATCATTACAGTCTTCCCCGTTAAGCCCTTTTAGGGGTGGGATAGTTTTTGAGTGTTTAAGTTTGGCATATTTTGTTAGAAGACGTAAGCTTTCATCAGTTGCAGTTCCCTTCATCAGATGGTTCTGGGAAGGTATCTTTCTCCTTTTCTCCTGAGACAGCAATGATAATTTTTTTTTTCTTTAAGGTAAAAGTCCCTTTTCAGTTTGTTGTTTTCTTTGCAGGTTACCTATTTTCATGTATTGATGAGATATAGTCCAGAACAGTTCTCTGATAGTATGAGTTTCACTTAAATAAAAACCTGAAATGCAGATTGATAAGTCCATCTAGAGGTGGCTGATTGGGTTGATTCTCTGCCACCTTTCTGCCTGGTTTTATTGTTGTTTGTTTGAGAGACTGCATTTTCCATCCTAAGCAGGCATCTCACCAAATGCAATTATCACTAAAAGGCAACAAGATAAAAAAAGCAGCATAAGTGGCTATGTGAAAATCTCTTTATATATCAGCCTAGGGGAAACCACACAAAAAAGCCTCTGAAAATTGAGTTAACAAGTTTAATCCTTTCAAAAGATTAGGCACTTCGATAGTTATTTCCTCCTGGGGGCAGCATGGGAAAAGAGGAGGAAGTGTCAGTAGATAATGCCTAACACTAATAAGCTTGGGCTGACCTCTCAGGTTATTGCCTCAGCAGATGTAGTAGCTGGTTGACCTTTGTCTCCTCTGAGAAAAGTAGAGTCCGGCTTGCTTAGTAATGGATGGAAAGCTCCAGGAAGTTCTATGCCACATACATGCCTACTGTATGTACATGTACAATCTGGAAGAAGGCCATGGGAAACAATTTATGTTATTAAGAAAATGACAAGAATGTGCACATGCCACTAGGAATCAAGTATGATTCTGTAAACCGCTTAGAGAGGGCTATAAAGCACTGTGAAGCGGTATATACATCTAAGTGTTATTGCTATTGCTATGATGCAGGCAACCCTCTATATTTTTTGGACTTTCATCATTTTTCCCATTTACTCCTTTCATCTACTGGAGCAGGGGTCCCCAACCCCTGGTTCGTGGACCAGCACTGGTCCACACATGCCAGCAACCAGTGTGCAAACAAATGTAGATCCCTCAGCAGGATGCACACAAAACTACACCCCTTCCAATCTGTGGAAAAACCTTTTTCCATGGAACTGGTCCCTGGTGCTCAAAAGGTTGGGGGCCACTATACTGGAGAACAACTGGCCAACTTGATTGCCTGTGCAACTAAAAAACTGTATACTTCTGAAGAGAACCTTTCAGGGTTGGAGGAAGATAAAATTAGTATGAAAACCAATTTGGTTCAATAGGTACGTTGTTGATCTATCCCCAAACATTCATTATAAACATTTGGTCAATCAATCTGTCAAGCACAGGAAAATCAGGAAGTCCAGGCAGTTCAAATAAATATAAGTTTATTGCAAGGTTATGCTTTCTACAAGAATCTGAACTACTTATGGTCAAAGCAAATTAGTGGTAGATAAAACTCAACAGAATTCAAGATGGGCCAGAGTTGGATGTCTTGTGGGCATGAAGGGACTTGAAACTCATGATGTTTTTGACCCCTCCATCTGGCTTGGCCTGGTCATTTCCCAGCTGGAATGAATAAATGAATAAAATGAAGGGAGGATAGGGTCCATTCTAATAACTGATTTAATCTGTGAAAACTGCTTTAATCAAACTATATTTTTAGGTGCTGCCATGATCACCATCTCTAGCACCAATAGTGTTGCGATTTACCATTGACTTCTTCCAGAGTTGATATTGTTTCTCCTCAGTAATTTTATTTTCCTCATGCTTTCAGAGCTTCACATACTTTCATTCCTTTTTTGGGTTGCTCTTTAGCTTTACCCTTTCCCTTACCAGAAAGCATGACTCTACCAGTTGTTCCTTTTTGCACTAATATTACTCTAAGGGTGGTTGAAGCAACTGATCCTTCTATATCAGGATGGTAATCCCCTGGAAGGGACTATAAACTATAAGTTAGTGAATATTTAGCATTGAGTTATGCAAATTCTGTAATGAAAAACCAATTTGATGACCTTTCTAAATTCTACAAATTAACTAATGTGTATGATTTATTTTAAACTGTGCCAGCTCTGATTGCCCCAGGAAAGCAAAATGAGTCACCTAAGCTTTGAAGCCCCATGTCAGCATCATAAATTCCTATGGATAGAGTTGCACATTTTCACATCCCGCTTGTGCTCTAGTGAACAATTTCTGCAGCCTACTGAGGTGAAGCCTCTCATCCTTTCTCTCACTCTTGAAGCTACAAAGCAGGTACGTGGGCCAGCATAGCTGATCCCTGGAGCTATGGGGTGCTTCTAAA
Source organism: Pseudoxyrhopus heterurus (assembly GCA_032468235.1). Classification (NCBI taxonomy): domain Eukaryota; kingdom Metazoa; phylum Chordata; class Lepidosauria; order Squamata; genus Pseudoxyrhopus; species Pseudoxyrhopus heterurus. The sequence goes on from JANHJO010004108.1 coordinate 78,840, forward strand.
TCCCGGCACCTGTAGAAATTATCTCTCCCACCTTGGTCACTAATTGCAAAGAAAGATAGCTGCAGCTCCCAGAGGAAGGCTGAAGTTTATATTTCCCAATATATTTAATGAAACACAAAGGCTAAATTAATATCTAGCAGGATATTTTGCCCCACACATCTTGAACTTTAGAGCTAGAGGGAGAGATTTTCTTTGTAATATTGTTGAGCTTCCAACACCCTCTGAAGGGTCCAAGCTGGATAGGAAGATTAAGACTAATTCAGAAACTTCCCCCTCAGTTTAAAGAAGATTTTGGCTGACCTTCCACTTTATTTGAGAAGCTTAATGGGATGTTAGAATGGGATCCTGACATTGCTAGGTCATGAAAGCCATCATTATTTCAAAGATTTGGTTAGCCAGCAAAGCCAGTTCATTTGTTTTATTCCTGTTTATTTAACCTTCCCTCTGCCTTTTCAGATTTCAACAGAAAAACTAGAAACTTTAAAGAAGTAAATTCTATATGGATTAATATATTCCATTGTCCCAAATACTATATGTGTGTACATCAATTATTGATTTTCTGGTGCATGCACCTCATAGTGAGGTTATGGGAGATCAAGATAGCTATTCTTAACTAACATGTAATACATTTTTAGAGTAAAATAATGTTTGGGCTTTCTATAAAGAGAAAAAAGAGGAGAAGTTGAAAGAAGCTGTTATACAGGGCATTCACATGACAAAAAAAAAGGAGGAGGAGGTGGAAGAAAGGCTAAAGAGCTGCTGCACCTTATGTTTAGAAACTGCCAAGAAGGAATGAATCATTCTAGAGATAACATAAAATCTGAACAAAAAGTAAGAAATTTGTGGTAATAGTTAAGTCTATATCATGGCAGACATCAGGGCAGTGTGGTGGCTCAGCAGTTAAGATGCCAGCCTTGTTGGCTGGAAAGCTGGCAGCCCAGGCTCAAAACCCAAGTGCTCCCATTCTCATCTCAGTCCAGGTTCAAGACCAGCGCTCCCATTCTCACCTCAGCTCCTGCCAACCTAGCAGTTCGAAACCATGCAAGTGAGAGTAGATAAATAAGGAAAGTAACAGCACTCTGTGATGTCATGCTGACCACATGACCGGGGGAATGTCTTCAGACAGCACTGGCTCAATGGCCTTGAAATGGAGATGAGCATCATCCCTAGAGGTGGTATTCAGCCAGTTCTGACAGGTTCGGGAGTACTGATAGCGATAATTTTGATTGGATCGGAGAACCAGCAAATACCACCTCTGATTGGCCGATCACATAGCCACGCCTACCAAGCCACACCCACAGAACTGGTAGTAAAAAAAATTGAATCCCACCACTGATTGTCCCCCATAGTTAGCAACGACTAGCAGAGTAAAATCTGCAGGACTCCTTACTTATGGCAGACATGCCTGGTTTTTAACTTCAAGCAAAAAAAACCACAAATAATAATAAAAAAAACTCCAAACCCAAAATACACAACTAAGAATTACACAAATTATGAAATTTATGTTGTATGCATCATGATATATTCATCATGTAAGTGGTATAAATTGTAACAATGACATTTATTTAATGGATGATGTCATGTTAATAGAACAATCATAGAGATTCAACTACTTGAGGAATAATAATATTAGCAATCACCTAAAGTGTAAACATAGATGATATTTGCTATCAATCTTTTTCTACTTTTAAATCAAACGCACCTTGTTGAAAAAGAAGCTATGTGAGAGTGACTAAAACATGAAAAAGAACTTGAACTGAATCTCTTGGTGACAATCTCTAAAGAAGGAACCCTCTAGATTGAGGGGACATTCCTCTATCTGATGACCACCTACATTTCTTCTGATGTCAAGGGGCTCTGAAGCAGAGCCAGCCAAGCTTCCTTCAGGCATAGGGGAAATTCTGTAATACTGCATGGGAGATATTCTCTGATATTCTGCAGAAAATCTACTCTCAGCCTCTTCTGTTAATTAAGAGACAAGATAACGATTTGTAAACAGTGGCCTGATTCTAAGATTACTTTAGAGCAAATAAAATGATACAAGTTTATTGCAAAAGTTTCATGAGATTTCTGTTTCATACTGAAGAATGGTAATAGCCATTAATAAAACCATGAACAGATGCAGACCTTGGCAAGGAGACCAACCTCCTCCCTTGTGCCTCAAAAAAGCAGGAGGAAAGGGGCGAGAGTTTTGACACTGTTGGTTTCCGATAGATTAGATAGATAGATAGATAGATAGATAGATAGATAGATAGATAGATAGATAGATAGATAGATAGATAGATAGATATAGAGGTCTTATTTGAAAATATAATCCTTGGTAGAATTCTTAGCCTTTATCTTGTAATAAATGCTAGGAATCAGAGCTCCTAGATTCTTAGTTCTTGGTTTAGGAGCAAGCTAGAAATGATAAGTTTGGAAATTCATCCAATAGAATGAGTTCCAGATTCCCATAGAGAACTTTTCAGTGGACAAGAGTGGCAGTTTGTTGGAAGTTATAGAAAATAGTTCCAAGTTTATTTCCATAGCTGAAGTCTGCAAAATAAATTCTATCCCATCCTGTGACATACTTCAGAACCTAATTGGGAAATTTGGACAGGAAAATAATTTGTGTACTAGATAATGTTTAGCGTACACCATCTGCTATTCAGTTTGCCCCTGAGGGAAATAAAACAAGGGCTACAGCAGCATTCACAGCAAGTTATTTCAGCTTAGAGAAGCTTACTAATGGTTACTGGATGGTAGCAAGAGAATAGTAGTATTGTGAATCTGATGGTTAGTAGTAACTCGTACAGAGATTCACTAATGATTGGTTGCACAACTGACCACTTAAAAAGGAGTGAAAACCTTCTGACCTTAGCAGAGTGCCACTTTATAATTACAGGCAGTGTTTATCGACTGCCTTGTACAACAACTGTTTGCAGTTATGACAATGATGAAAAAGTAACTTTGCAACCAATCCTTACATTTATGACTTTAGCAGTGTGTAAAGCAAAGAAAATCTGAAGTAAGATCATAAGCACTGTCACAGTTTTATTTAATGACCACTTCACTTAATAACCAAGTTGCTGATCCCAATTGTGGTCACTAAACAAAAACTACCTGTAGAGGGACTGTGATGGTATGTGAGAATGACCTTGGGAGACAGGAGGAAGATCTGCAGCCTAGGCCATGGTCTGATAAGAGACAGCTCAGTCTGCAGATGGCGGGGGGGAAGCTTTTCAGAAGTGACTCTCCTAGACTTGCAAGATTGATGTTAGCCCTTCAAGGTAATCCAAACCAGCACAACCAGGAGCAACAGCACTACCTTTATGATGAGGTTACATTAAAGGGAGGCTGGAGATGCCTCACAGGATAGAAGACCTCTTCCCCATCCTGTCCGTCTCTTAGTTCTGGTTTCGGTATAGTTTTAAAATCTTAATCTATGTAGTTTTAATATTTTAATTATTTTTCTACTTGTTTTATAACTTGTAAGCCACCCAGAATCAGCTTATAGGAGAGGTGGGCAGCATAAACATTTAAGAAGTAAAATAAAAAATAAAATAAGCAGAATCTTGCAAGACTGAAAATATTTCTCCCCTCATCTGTTTTGCATCTTAATCAAAGAAAAGAATACAGCTGACTCTGTTTCCACTTAGAAACCGCTTCTGGGTTTTGTGCCTAAGATGGGGGGGAAATGAAACTTTGATTTTGGGTTTTGCTGATTTTATAGGCTTGTTGTTATAGAACTGGTTAGTATATATTATTATGTAAAAGTAAAAACTTGAGGCTTATTCTTATTCTGCATTAAAAAGAGTCAGAAGTCAATGCTTTTTGTTCTTACCCTTTTCCCCTATATTTTTTCCTCTTCCTTTTTTTCTCCTCTACTTTTCCACTATTTTCATTTTTCTTTGTATTTTATAATTTGGTAAACTTAACAGAAAATTTGGAACCAAATCCCACACAGACTGCTACTTTAGCACTGTACAAATGCTGAGTTATTTGTCTGATGCAAGGTAGAATTATTTTGTAACCTATGCCACCTGTTCAGCATTTCTACTCACTTCACTGTGTCCCTTCACAGAGTTTTTTTTTTACTTTATTTTAAAAATAGAGTAGAATATTGTTTATTGGCCAAGAGTGATTGGACACAGAAGAAATTTGTCTCCAGTGCATAAGCTTTCAGTATACAGACAAGCAACAAAGTGGTAAATCATAAGATGCAACCATAATGACCAACAAAGTGATAGTCATAAGATACCAATAGGAGTAGTTAATAGGAAAGATGAGAAGGATATTAGTAATACATGGTTAGATATCCTTAGGTATAAGACAGTGCTGTGGGAATTATGTATTTAGTAGAGTGATAACATTAGGCAGGGGGAGAGAATTGTCTTTGTGTCTAATTTTAGCTGCCCATCTCATATACATGACTCTGAGCAGCATGGAAAGCTAAAAGCACAAAATTAATACAACAAAATAACCAAAAACATAACAATAGCATTTTAAATTTTTTTTAAAACCAAAAATATAAAGTAACAGCTATTGTTCGACTGCACTTAATCCTTTCTCCCCATTAGCTGCACTCCAAGATAGAAGCTTATAATCCTCCAGCTGATTGCCTTACAATCATGTTAGGTCATGATTCAGATGATCCTTTTCAGTTCCATTATTCATGAATTGGGATTTTAATAGTTGGAATGAGGCGTGTTGCTGGTTGTATCAATTTTTAATCACCATAGTCCAGTAAGTGGGAAATTGCTTGTAGTGAACTTTGATTCAAATACATTGCAGCAAGTATTTCCTGATTATATTAATCAACGAGTTTTGTTGGACCCTCTTAGTAGTGAACCCTGGAGTCTGCAGTGTTGTCTAAAGTTTGAGATTGAAATAATCAGCCCAGTTCTCCCAGCTTTTTTTGTAAAATCATTCGGGAGCAGCAGATATAGAGAGGCATAGAAGGATTTTAAAAGTCCACAATAAAAATAATTTTTTCCAAAACATAGATTCTGTGGGTGAAGTAGTCAAACATTGTGTAGTTGTCGGGGCTCATCCTTTCGCTTAAGTTCCCCTAAAATAGTATGTGTGCCTGTGCCATTACTGAAATTATTAGGGTGTCAAAAAGTATAATTTAAAAGCATCCTACTGGATCTTTGCTATTAGATATTCGTTGCTTCTATGACACCTTATGCTTCCACCAGTCCAACATCAGGCACTGACATTTTTTCCTATGTTTCAAATTTTCATCTAAAAGAAACCTCATGGAAAAAAATGAGAAAGCATCATCCTCTTGTTTGGGACATCAAAATAGAAGCAGTGTTCTCCAAAATACAAAAGTATCTTGCCTTAAGAATGTCAATCAGTGACTTCCCTTTTCACCCTTCATTGTAATGTTTCTAGTTCAAAGCAGGAGTAAAAAGAAGAGATGCCTTTTCCTGGAGCAGGAATAATCCAGTAATTGTGGCTCTTTGGCCTGTGCTGTACCATCCTCTTCCAAATACTATTCACTCAGAACTGCAAAGAGTCTGTGACCAGACAACCTTCATGATGTAATAGGGCCATGCATCAGCTACCATCAACATTTCTCCAGCCTGGCTTACCTGCCACTGTAATCATGAGGGCATCATTTGACAGCTAAGGGGTGACAGATCTTCAAATGAGCTGAAGCGCTGCTGAGAATGAGAAACTTTTAAGAACTAGCCTGGGAAACAGAAGAGTCAGATATGTCAGGCATTCCTAGAGTGACTCTTTAGTTCCACTAAGCTGTCATATTTAACAGCAGTGAATTTCTACTCCACTGCAGTTGATACAGTAGGAAGTAAAAGCTCCCCTACTTCTTGAGTTGTTCTTGAGGAACAAGAGCGTTCCAAGCCTCCACCATTGTCAGCTTGAAATCTGGAAGTATGGTATCCAATATTCAGTTCCCCTGCAAATAATGGCCTGCATCTTGGATGGTAAAGGGACTTTTCTGTGTTTAAAATTTTTTCACCTTTTCCTGGACTGGAATATTGAGGCTATGGGCCCATACAGTCAGCTGCAAACATTTGTGGTACCTAAACAGGAATATTTGCAATATATTTCCAGCTGTATTGACAGAGTGCTAGAGGACGGGGATTTTTAGGTATTGTTCTGCAGGATTTTTTCAGTGGATTGAAGGTAAAGACTCCCTTAAGTTTAGTGTGCCTTCTAATGACTACCTGATAAGTCCATGTAGTTTTCTTGGCAATAATATAGAAATGCTATTTGTCAGTATGTTGGACATTATGAGAGGAGGAGAAAGGAGTATTATTTGCTGCCTTGTGATAGATGATAGATAGATAGATAGATAGATAGATAGATAGATAGATAGATAGATAGATAGATAGATAGATAGAT